>CAUYPK010051129.1:0-61861 GCA_963574355.1 Loris lydekkerianus | reverse complement strand
AATTTCTTGAGACAACTTTAGAACTACTCTTTGGATTTCAATTTCTAACTTTTCTTCCAATCTATTCATCTCATTAGTCATCCATATTCTGAATTCTTTTCTGATATTTCAGCCATTTGTTTATGCATGGCATATACAGATGTATCTCCTTTATCGTTCCTTGTGGGTGTTGATCTACTCTGTTTATTCATGTTGCCAGAGTTCTTTCACTGGTTCCACACCATGATTATTTCTACTGTTTGTTTAGTAAAATTAGAGGGTGATATTGAACTGGAGGTCCTAGGTAGTAGAGTTAATCAGCCCCTTACTAGAGCACTAGGGCTTGTAATTATGGCTTATCCCCTACCTTACAAAGGGCCCTTTCAGAGTTTCGGTCAGAGACTCTGGGGACCTACTTGTTGACAGCATAATCTGGCTCTGTTTTGAAATCAGCCAACCTCTACCCTATCTTAAGGAGTCATGGTATAAGGTTTAAATCTCAGCTAAGGGGAAATACAGACAGCTGCAGCAGCCTTCCCCCTTCATTAAGTTCTTTTCCACTACAGAACTTTGAAGGTCAACTTCAGAGTGTCCCCATGTGAACAGCCCCAAACACGAGTTGCAATCAAATTTGCAACTACAGATAAAAATCCATAGTCAGTTCTGTCCCACAACCCTGAGGGTATGGAGCCCAGTCCCCTTTGGTGAGCTGCCAATTACCTGTCAAAGATCCAATTGCGCATCAGTCACCTCCCGCCCTCCACTCCCCCCCCCCCCCCCGCATAATCAAAACCAGGAGTCTAAGACTCCGCCTGCTGGGCTCATTTGGCACCAGGAATTCACACCTCTGCTTCCCATCTCAGTTGAAGCCAGGGCCCATGCCCCCACCAATCAGACTCAGTCCACACTGACATCTACATCTCTTCTCACTGGCTCAGTTGGAGCCAGGGGATTATGCTCCCAACTACAGGCTCAGTCCACACTCAATGTGCCTCTGATCACAGGTCTTATTGGTGCCTGGGATCCTTTCCCCTGCCATCTGGCCCAGTCCACACCAGGCAACCACTTTCCTGATTATGGGCACCATCAGAGCCAGGGGTTTCTGCACCCCCTACTGCCAGACATGGCCCAAACCAGGGGTCAACACCACCGCTAGCAAAGTCATAAGCAGGGGACTGCTCCTTCTCCTATGTGTGTCCCTTTCTTCCTGAGCCTTCTTTCTTCCCCATGAGTCACAGATTTTGTGCTGATGTTCAGCAGTTTACACTATGCATTGGTCTCTCAGGAAAAGACCAAACACTTTGGGCTTTGTGGGAAATAGAACTTCAGACTGTCATGCAAGGGGGGAGGGGTGTGTAGACTTAGAGTTCAGAATTGTGGGGAAAAGTATTTGTTCAGTTTTATGCCAGGCAGGGTGGTGTATTCATTCATAATGAAGAAGGAGACCTCCCTGGAGAAGGAGACCCAATATTTAGTGGCTGTCTCTAGTGAGGTTAAATGAGAAGTCTTTTCTCCTCTGAGAACTTGTAGAGAGCCTGTGGTGAGCCTCCCACTTGGGGGATGGAAAAAGCTTCTAGGCTTTGTACCTGTAATATGTTTTCTTGAATGCTTTTCCTTGGAGTCACACCTTGAAGAAATTCTTTCTTGGCTCTGCTCCCCATCTTTGGTTTCATAGAGTTCAATTCTAACCAGTTTTTCTCCCTCTGGTCAGGAGCCTCTGCCAAATACTGCTACTAGTCAGCCATCTTCCCCCAGAACCATCCCCTCATTATATTTTATCTACTTGGTCTACTTAGAACTAAAATGTTATCTAAAGATTCTCATTACTGGTTTAAAGTGAATTCTACTTCTCCTTTTCTTTTGATTCATGTAGCTTTTATTTCTGTATTTTCTTGTCAGGATCTTGCTGTATAGAAATTTCTGATAGTTTTCTCTTCACTGTAGAGCTGTGGTCCCCAACCCTTGTCACAGACTGGTACTGTCCATGGCCTATTAGGAACCAGGCCACACAGCAGGAGGTGAGTGGCAGAGAAGTGAGCAAAGCTTCATCTGTATTTATAGCCACTGACCCTTGCTCTTATCAGCACCTGAGCTCCACCTCCCAGCATATAAATAGTGGCATTAGATTATCATAGGACCGTGAACCCTACTATAAAACTGTGTACTTGAAGGATGTGGGTTTCACACTCCTTATGAAACATTAATGCCTTATGATCTGAGGTGGACATATAATAAA
Source organism: Loris lydekkerianus (assembly GCA_963574355.1). Lineage (NCBI taxonomy): Eukaryota > Metazoa > Chordata > Mammalia > Primates > Lorisidae > Loris > Loris lydekkerianus. The sequence continues at coordinate 59,646 of CAUYPK010051129.1, read as the reverse complement.
TTTAATCATCTCCAAAATATTCTCCCACCCCTGGTCTATGAAAAAATTGTCATCCACGAAACAAGTCCCTAGTATCCAAAAGGTTGAGGACCTCTGCTATAGGTGACTATCAGTACAAAAATTATAAAGTAGGCTTCTCTGTTTGGTTAAAGAATCTTCTTTAAATTTGTCTGACACTCATTTTGTGGCCTTTGATTTCTTTTTATTTCCAACTTACATGGTGTATCTTTTTTCTTCTTTAAAAAAAAAATGTAAAATAGACATAAACTGTATCATCCTAACCATTTTCAAGTGTACAGTTTACTGAAACTAGGCACGTTCACATCCATCACCACCATTTCCAGAACTCTTTACATCTTACCAAACTAAAACTATGTACCTATCAAATAATAATTACCCATTCTCCTCTCCCCTTATTCCCAATGTCCATTATTATACTTTCTGTCTTTATGAATCTAACTACTCTGGGTGCCTCCCAGAGGAATGAATCATAGAGTTTTTGTTCTTTTGTGGCTGGCTTATTTCACTGAGTATAATGTTCTCAAGGCTCATTTCTACTGTAGCATATATCAGAATTTCCTTCTCTTTAAGGCTGAATAAAGCACCATTGTCTGCATATACCACATTTTAGTTATTCCATCATCTGCCAATGAACATTTTGGATATTTCAAATAATGTTTCTATGAACATGAGTGTACAAATATGTTCTTAATTCTGCTTTCAATTCTTTTGGGTATATACCAAGAAATAGAAATTCTGAGTCATATGATAATTTTATTTTATTTTTATTAAATTATAGCTGTGTACTTTAGTGCAATCAAGGGGTACAATGTGCTGGTTTCATATACAATCTGAAATATTTTCATCAAACTGTTTAATATAGCCTTCATGACATTTTCTTAGTTACTATATGAAGACATTTGTATTCTACATTTAGTAAGTTTAGCCTGTACCCATTCTAAGATGCACTGTAGGTATGGCCTCACCAATTACCTTCCATCTACCCCAAACTCCCCCCTCCCCTCTTCTCCCTTGGCCCTTTCCCCATATTCTTGTGCTATAGTTTAGTTATAGTCTTCAAATGAAAGCTATAAATTAGCTTCATATTACGGCTGAGTGCATTGGATACTTTTTCTTCCATTCTTTGCTAAGAAGAATATGTTCCAGCTCCATCCATGTAAACATGAAAGAGGTAAAGTCTCCATATTTCTTTAAGGCTGCATAATATTTCATGGTATGCATGTACCACAATTTATTAATCCATTTGTGCATCAATGGGCACTTTGGCTTCTTCCATGACTTAGAAATTATGAATTGAGCTGCAATAAATATTCTGGTACAGACATCTTTGTTATATTGTAATTTTTGGTCTTCTGGGTATATACATAGTAAAGGAATTATAAGATCGAATGGCAGGTCTATTTTTAGATCTCTAAGTATTCTCCAAACATCCTTCCAAAAAGAATGTGTTAGTGTGCTTTCCCACCAGCAGTGTAGAAGTGTGCCCTTTTCTCCACATCCACGCCAACATCTCTGGTTTGGGGATTTTGTTATGTGGGCTAATCTTACTGGAGTTAGGTGATATCTTAAATTACATTTGATTTGCATTTCTCTCACGATTAAGGATAATGATCATTTTTTAATGTGCCTGTAGGGGGTGCAACTGTTTTCTTTAGAGAAGTTTCTCTTCAAGTCCTTTGCCCACTCTGAGATGGGATCACTTGTTCTTTTCTTGCTAATACATTTGAGTTCTCTGTGGATTCTGGTTATTAAACACTTGTCAGAGGTATAACCTGCAAATATTTTCTCCCAATATGAGGGCTTTCTGCTTGCTATACTTACTATGTTCTTGGCTGTGCAGAAGCTTTTTATTTTGATCAGGTCCCAGTAGTGTATTTTTGATACTGCCGCAATTGCCTGGAGAGTCCTCCTCATAAAATATTCACACAGACCAATTCTTTCAAGGGTTTTCCCTATATTTCCATGTAGTATTTTATAGTTTCATGTCTTAAGTTTAAATCTCTTATCCAGTGAGAGTCTATCTTAGTTAATGGTGAAATGTATGCATCTAGTTTCAGTCTTCTACAGGTCACCAGCCAGTTCATCTAGCACCATTTGTTAAATAGAGAATTTTTTGCCCACTGAATGTTTTTAATTGGCTCATGTCTGTTAGAATTTCTCTTATAAATTGAGGCACATTCTGATTGGGTGCATAAATATTAATAATTGAAATATCATCATATTTAATATTACCTTTAACAAATATGACATGTCCATCCTTATCCTTAATTATTTTGGTTGGTTTAAAGCCTATTGCGTCTGCGAACAGGATTGCAACGCCTGCTTTTTTCTGCTTTCCATTTGCCTGGAATATAGATGACCATCCCATCACCTTGCATCTATATTTATCTGTTAAGGTAAGATGCGATTCTTGTATACAGCAGATATCTGGCCTGAGTTTTTGTATCCAGTCAGCCAACCTGTGCATCTTTAGAGTACAATTTAAACCATTCACATTAATTGAGAATATTGTTCAGTCTTTTGAAAGTTCATTGGATATTTTTAATCCATTTGCGACTGTGGAAGTTGGAATTTCATCACAAGTTTCTGGGTGAGTTTTCTTTTGTTGTGGAGGATTACCCTGGTCTTTATGGAGGATAGGTTTGCGAATATCCTGGAGAGCTGGTTTAGTTATGGCAAATTTCATCACCATCTGAATATCATTAAAGTATTTAATTTCTCCATCATAAATGAAACTCAGTTTAGCTGGATAGAGGATCCTGGGTTGAAAGTTTTTTTGTTTTAGGATATTAAAAGTTGATAACCATCCTCTTCTAGTTTGAAAGGTTTCAGCAGAGAGATCTGCAGTTATTCTAATATTCTTATCCTTGTAGGTTATGGTTTTGTTACATCTGGCTGCTTTCAGAATTTTCTCCTTCATATTAACTTTAGTGAAATTGATTATGATGTGTCTGGGAGATGTCTTATTCGGGTTGAGTCATGCTGGAGTTCTGAAACTGTCTTCTATCTGAATTTCAGAAACTCTTGTCAAGTCTGGAAAGTTCTCTTTCATAATTTCATGAAGAAGGAACTCTGTGCCTTGTGAAGCCACTTCATCGCTTTTGGGGATCCCTATAAGGTGAATATTGGTTTTCTTCAAATTATCCCAGAGCTCTCTGAGAGAGTGATCTGTTTTTGCCCTCCATTTCTCTTCCTCTTTGACAGTTTGGGAGTGTTCAAAAGCTTTGTGTGTCAAAATCTTTGGTCATTTTGTCTTTTAATTCATTGAATTCTTGAGACATCTTTTGGATTACTGCTTGGAATTCTAATTCAATCTTATTTGCTATCCAGATTCTCAATTTGATTTCTGACATCTCAGGCATTTGTTTATGCAGGTGATCTTGCGCTATGTCTGCCTTGTTGTTCCTTGGGGGAGTTTATCTACTCTCATTATTCATATTTCCAGAGTTTTTTCATTGATTCTGCCTCATTATTATTTTTCACCATTGCCTCCGACTGTCCTTAGAGTTGGGGATGTGTCTCTCCAATATTAGATCCCAGCTAATCACTATTGTTGCTGTATATTGTGGGGAGTGACCCTGTGTATCGTCTCTGGAGCTTCCCCAGCTAGGGAGTTCTGGCTGTGGGAGCAGCTCCAGAGTGTGGTGCACCCAGATCAAGGAACAGGGTTGGGGGGTGCACATGGTTCTGGGAGTGCCTGGAGCCTGGTGACTTTGGCACAGAGGGTCCAAGGCTCCAGCAGTCTCTGGCCAGTAGGAGGGCTTCGTGCAGAGGCAGGGAGGGCTCTGGAGTGAGGGTGCATGTCGCCTGACTACCAGATTCCCTGGCCAGACGAGCAGGCTGGTGCAGAGGCAGGGAATATACGAGAGGGAGGATGCAGGTTGCACAGCTCCCAGAGTTCCTGGCCAGGGCAGGAAGAGGACCAGTGGGTGCGGGATACCATGCCCTGTGGTTGCTGGCAGAGTCCCTGGCCGGGATGGGCATGGACCTTGAGGTCATGCAGTTGCCAATGGTCTCCCTGGCTGGGGTGGGTGCATTCCTGAGCCATGCAGTTGCTGGTGGAGTCCCTGGCCAGGGCAGGCCTTGTGGGGGTGGGTTGCTGGGCTGCCGTTGAAGTCCCTGGCTGGGGAAGGCATGGGTCACTGAGCCATGTGGTTTATGGCAGATTTCCTGGCCGGGGTGGGCATAAGGAAGCTCAGAGGCCCAGGCCTGGGTTGTGCGGTTGCTGGCAGAGTACCTGGCCGGGTGTGGGGGGGTGCGGGTCACTGGGCCACATAGTTGCCTGCGAGTCCCTGGATGAGGCAGGTGTACAGAGGCCCAGCGGGGGCGGGACAAGGTGCTGCACCATTTCTGGTGGACTCCTTGGTCAGGGTGGGCATGGGGCTGCATGGTTGCCATTAGTGCTGGTGGGGGAAGGTTGGCACAGCCCCTGGAGTCTCTTGCTGGTGGGGGCGCACTTGGTCGGGCAGACAGGGAGGTGCGGCACTGCTCAAAAACTTTCTCCCTCAGTCTCAGCACAGGTTAGGCTTCTGGTTCATCAGGTATGGGTGGAAGGGTGTATTGGATGTTCACAATGGCAGGAAAGACTTTAGTTCAATTTTTATGCCTAGCAAGAAAGTGTTCATTGTCACAGCAGGATTCTTCTGAGGAAGTAGTCCCCACTTCCCACAGCACTCACCCATGGGGTGAGACAAGAGGTCCACAGTTCACCACTTGTCTGTAGAAAATCTGCAGGAGCAAATGAAGAGAATATAGAAAGGAGATAGAAAAACAAACAAACAAACAAAAATACCCCCACAGCTTTCTTGGGGGAGGGGATGGACACTTTTCCTTTCAGATGAATTTTGTACCTGAACCTTGGTTTCTTGGAGTCACAGCTTGCCTTTGCAGAGGTGACCTGCAGTTATTATTTCTTTCTTGGCTGGGCTCCTACTCTTCAGCTTAACTGGGCTGTTTCTGGACATTATCTTTCCTTTTGGACAGGAGCCTCTTTCAGAAGTTGCATTCAGTTGGCCATCTTGCCCCTCCCCTCTGAAAATTTTATTTTTAATTTTCCGAAGAACTGCATACTGTTATCAATAGTAGTTCATTATTTTACATTCCCACAAATAATTACAAGTGCTTAAATTTTTCTATATTCTTGTCAACACTTATTATTTTGTGTTTTTCTGATATCAGCTATCCTAATGGATATGGTTTTGACTTAAAATTTCCTAATGATTAGTGATGTTGAGCATCTTTTCATGTGCTTATCAGCTATTTGTAGTTATTCTTTGGAGGAATGTCTAGTCAAGTACTTGTCTTATAGTTTAAATAAGATTTTGTTATTCTATGATGGGAGTTCTTTATGTATTATGGGTATTAATCTCCTATTAAATATTTAATTTTCATGTATTTTCTACCATTCATGTTTCTTTTTCACCGTGTTTTTAATTCTGATGTAATCCAATTTATTTTTTATTTTGTTTCTAAAATATATCATTGAAAATGCAATACTTTGAAGCTTTTCTTGTGTTTTTTTAATGAGTTTTATAGTTTTAGGTCATACATTTATGTCTTTGATCACTTTTGCCTTCTTTTTGCTTGGAAGCTTTTATAATAGTTTAGTTTCAGGTGTGTTGGGCTTCATTTTGGGATTAAACTTGAGAATTATTATTTTGTCATTGGATTTCTTTTATAAATTTGCTAGGGTGCAAGACATGTTAATGATTATATATATCAATTTACTTTTCTGTTTTTCTGTGTGTTTTTTCAGTTTCCCAGGTCATGCTGACTTTTCTTCCTATAGTAGAGGCAGATAATAAATCAGCAGAAATGATGAGTGTAATGAGCATGATGATCCTGTTTCTGGTCAACTCATATTTAAGAAGGCTGTCTCTTATTTTTATGTTGAAAAATATCTTTACTAGATTTTTTTTTGGCTGATTTTGTACTTCCCCTCAAAGGTTAACATATTATTACAAAGTTTTCTAGCCTAAATTGATTCTGAAGATTAAGATGCCAAGTCTGGAAGGTTTTTTACTTTACTAATTTTTTTTTCTTATTTTTATGGTGGTTGTATTCTTTCTTATTTCTCAAGCTGAAGTAACTTGTTAACCTATACCTTGGTGTTGCTCTTCCTTATCAATTTCTCATCAACACATTGCTTCAATAATACAGGAAAATGTTATATTTATTGAGCAGAAATAGTATCAGGAAATAAGGATAAAATTAAGCAGGAAGAGATACTCTCTAACTTTATGGAGTTTATAGTCAAGTGGCAAAGAAAACTATTCATTAAATTATCACACAAATAAATCACATATGTCAGGCAACTTAGTTTTAGTGGGAGAATGGAATGCTTCTGAAAAACTGGGGAGAATGAGTGGATGTTAGTTTATTGAAGTGAGGTAATAGGAGAGGCTCAAGGATGTAGGATCCAGAAAATCCCTAAGTAAAAATTCACAGTCTGGAGATGATCTGGATACTCAGGCAGGGCTCAGGCAGCTGAGAGTCTTATTGATAATGTTAATAGTTTTGGTCACAGTTATAAAAGCAATGGAAAACATCAGATTTATTCTTTGATAAGACCACTCTTACAACATTAAAACAAATAAATTGATAATAATGTGAGAAAATGTGAGTTTACTGTTGCCAGCACCTACAAAGAAGCCCAGGAGAAGAAAGAAAGAGCATGGGTAGATGACTATAGAGTTGGAGAGAGTGGAATTATTTGAAACACAGAAAATGAAATTGAGAGATGTCAGTGTTGGGGTGACTGAGAAAAACAGAGCTCTTATTAGAGACAGAACAGTGGAAAAAGATCATTTGTAGAGGATAGGAAATTAATAATGTGGTTTTGTCTCATCCATTTATTTATTAAGTCATGCAATAAAAATGTTCTGATTGACAAGATGGCAAAGTAGAAACAACTTTCTTGAACCCAAGCATGCTGAGTTTGAGGAGACAAGGCTCCAGAAACCTCTGTGTGGGCTTTGCCTGGAAACATCTCTTCAGGGGCATAAGGAAGCAACAGGAGACTTCAGGACCCCAAGAGGAGAACAAAAACATAGGAGAAGTGGCAAGTATTTGGATTGGGCAGAGTGGCAGAGGCCAGTGAGCCATGGCAGGTGCAATGGCAGTAAGAGTTTGCAGACAGCAAAAGCGTTCCCTGAGGATATTTATTTATTTATTTTTGACTTGGGCACTTGGTTGATTTACTTTGGGTGAGTGAGCAAGTGACTTTGAACAGTGCCTAGACGCTGTGACTGAGCCCCTGGGGAGGAGTGGAGCTTTCATTGTTCTGCTGCAGGCCAGTGCAGTCTTTGTGGGAGACTTGCCTTGAAGATCATCCCTCAGGGTCCTAGTATGAGGCCGTTCCTGCTGCACTTGATAACAGGGAAGTCACTTCTGAAGAGATCACACAACACAACACATGCTTTCCTGGGAAAGCAACCACTTTCCAACAATTTGGAAAGGTCAAGACATGTCTATTAGGTAGGCTAATACCTAGCTTCAGGCTCCTAACCTTGTGGGGTTTATTAAAACAGCAAGAAGTAGTAACCCCATCTTCCAGTCTGTGTGAGCTTGTCAACTGATGGCAATTGTTTCCAATTCAGAGCTCCCTTTAAATAGTCTTTTCATTTTGTCCTGAACAAGGGGGATTGGGCAGCAGAATTGGCAGGAGGGGAGGTTCCAGAGCGCCATAGGTTTGCCTTCTATGCAGGTCCCTGTGCTCATTTAGATTCTACCACCCTTATCTGTATGATGCCATCACTTTTCCCGGTGTGCAGCAGGGGCTGAGCCATCATCACCACTGATGAGCATTCCCTGACTGCGTGGGAAGGAAAGTGAACTAACTGTATCCAGCCCTGCCTGACACCCTGGAGTGCACATGTGAGATCATATCTAGTTCCTACACACATGCTTTGGTGTCAGTATCTTCATCTTTATATTTTAAATGAAGGATCTAAGGTTAGAAGACAGTTGGCCCTGGTCATACACCTTGCAGAGATTTGAACACAGGTTCATCTCATTCCAAAACCCATCCTTTTTCAGGGAATCCTCTAGAACAAGATATTTCCCTTACATGTTTTGCTCTTAACTATTTGAAAAGTGCTTTTGCATAAGGTATCATTTTATTCTAGTAACAAACTATTATTAGGTTGTTGTGTATCAGTGTTCCTATTTCACTGACAGAGAATCTGAGGCTATGGAAAAGCAATGTTGTAAGACTAGTGAGACAGTATCATCTGGTTCCAAACTCTACCATGGAGCAGAAAAACCTGTTTAACCACTTTTCCAGCTTTATGCCAGGTGAGCATAGCTGATAGGTTCCCTGCCATACACAGCAAGATTCTTTGCTCCTCCATCCTTTCAGAGGTGGAGTTTTACTCCTCCCTTGAACCAGGGCTTGAACAGTAAAATTCAATGGACATGATGTTTGGCTACCTTTGTGGCTGGTCACCAGAAGCTTTTCAGCTCCTTTTGGGCCCTCTGGGCAAGCCAGCAATCATGAATGAATCCAAAGAATACTGAAACCACCATGCTGTGAGAAATCCAAGTGTGAAAAAGGCTATCAAACAAGTGAGTGAAGAAATTACAGTTCAAGTGGGTCCTCTAGCCCCAGCCACCCCAGTGGATCAGAGACAGTCTATCCAACCTACAAAGACAAAAAAAAAAAAAAAAAAAGAAAAAAAGAAAAAGTCAGACATTGTCACCAGAAGACACTAACTTCTGATGTTGTTAATTACACAACAGTGAATTTCTGGGACACACATCCTGTGCATTCAAGGACAATATGGAGTAAACCCAGAGGAGGCCCTACAGCACCACACATTCCATCCATATCTTGGCACCCCAGCATCTTTCTCTAACCCTAAATGACCTAACCATGGCTTCACAGTTGTGGTAGTAATGAGGGACATTAGTGAGGGACACTGATCCATCCTAAACCCACATTCAGTGGTCCTACCCTCTCACCTAAAAACCCAGGGTTTTGTTCCCTATTAGAACTGATTGGAGTCAAAGAAAACAGGAGCTACAGAAGCACCACAGGATAAAACCAGATAAATGGCTCATGTAAATTACCTCTCACTCAAGGAAATACTCTTAGAAGCTGCAGAGGAAAGAACTCCTGCCCTCACCATATGTCGGAGACACCAAAAATGCAGAGGCAATTTGAAATTCCTGTTCTCCTGATGTTTTTTCCTCTCTAGACAAGGCATGTAAGATCAGAATTTTTGCCCTATGTCCTGGCACCATGGGTGCTATAAAGTTGCTGAATGGTTGATAGAGATCTCATGCCATCGATCTAGGAAAAGAATGCCCCACTGTGTTTTGTAGAAGTGGACAATAAAAGGAAGGAGTATTTACTGATTTAATCAGTGATTCAATGACCAATTATGTTTTATGTCCTTCTCAAAGGCTTTATCATAACAATGAGAATATAACATGGTTATAAGGCTGTCCAAGTGTTATTTGGTTTAATTCTTGACATTATATGTGATTCAGTAATGCCACATAGTGTGCAGATTTCAGATTTTTTGGCTTTCCTCATTCAAGAGGACTTAGCTGGTCTGCACCACATCCTGACTTTTTATCAGGTTCTGTGCTCTTGGAGCTTGGACAGTGGGGTGTACACAAAATCCATTTTGTCTCTCCTGCTATTTTGGATGCTGCTCTGAAAATGTCTTTTTATTGCTTTGCATGATACTTGAGATCAAAATTTACATCTTTTAGAAAAAAATCAATTGTGAAAAATCTTGTGAGTTATGTACCTGGTGGAGAGTAGTGCTATTCAGTTTGAAGGCAGTTTGGATTCCTGATGATCCAATGATCTTCACATTGTTGGTTGAGCCATAAGTGGGATGTGCTATAGAGGTGCTCTTGTATCACTGTGTAGCTGGTTTCTGATGTGAATTGTAGTATGTGAATTAATTATAGTACCATTTTATTGAAATCACTTTTAAAAACTGAAAATATAGGAGGCTCTAGCCCAATTAAGCCATAAATATTATGAATTCAGAATAAGTTTTATTCATTTAATAAGGGGATACCTAGAGACATTTCAGATGATTACCTAGAGACATTTCAGATGATTATTAAATTCATTTAAAATCTTTACTATTTATTTTGCTATATAATGGATTTATGGATATTTGATGAGTCAACTTTTCCTTCTAAAATCTCCTTCACTTCAATGAATGTGTACACATAAAGTCTATGAAAGCATTGGGGAGAGACCAAAAACTCTGTTGTATTAACTCCTCACATTGTCTATTTTTGAAATACACTGAACCAGACTGAATGGCCAATTGTAGGTTGCTAGACAGGATTGTTTGAACCAAGGAAGTGAGTGGAGGCTGTTAGTTATTTGCTTCACTGGGATAAATTTCTATGAGTCAGAAGTAGTGTGAGGAAGCTAGAAGACTGACAAAGTGTCACAGGGCTGTGATAGCCAGAGATTTTGCCTATTTGCTGCTACTAGCAGATGTGTGAGGGCAAAGCTCATGAGAACGATGGCCTTTAAATGGTAATACCTCTGTTAATGAACAGGATGGTTCTACCCACTCAGTTAAGTTTCAAGGACTTTGTAACTAGAAGTGGAGTTAAAACTTGGGGCTGGATTCTAGTGGTTTAAGTTTTTCAATGATCTTATTAAATTCTCTAACTAATAACACAATTTTATTTAAAACACTGTAGGGAAGCACATTAGTCAGCATTCTCTAGAGAAACAGAACCATTAGGATATACATAGATGTGTAACAGGAGATTTATTCCAAGAATTGGCTAATGTAATTGTGAGGCTGAGAAGTCCCATGATATGCTGTGTATAAGTTGGACAGCTGGAAAGGCTAGCAGTATAGTTCAGTTCATGCCTGAAAGTCTGAGACCCAAGAGTTCTGATGTCCAAGGGCAGGAGAAGATGGGTCCCAGATCAAGGAGAAAGAAACAGAGAGAAGTATAGATCACTGAAAATATAGGAGGCTCTCACCCAATTAAGCCATTAAGAGAGAAATAGAAAGAGAGAGAATTCACCCTTCCTCCACATATGCTTGATTTTGGCCCTCAGTGGACTGGTTAATGCCCACCCACACTGGTAAAGGTAAATGTTCTTTACTCATCTACTGAGTCAATGCTAATATCTGCCAGAAATACCCTCACAGACACACCCCAAATTACTACTACCAGAACCTATCGGGACATCCCTTTGCCTAGTCAAGTTGATACATAAAAATTAAGTATGTGCATCATAGGCAGGCTGGAGTAAAATCATGTCTCTTTTTAGGTATTTGATACTAGGCAAGTTAATCTCTGTTTTTCTCTTCTGTAAGAATAGTAGCCCTGGCATCCCAGACATGGTGGTATTGATGATCATGGTGAATAGAATGCAAAAATGTACTATGAGTGTTCGAAAATTACTTGGAACCTTAATTATAGTACCATTTTATTGAAATCATTTTAAAAAACAGAAAATATGGGAGGCTCTAGCCCAATTAAGCCATAATTGTTATAAATTCTGAATAAGTTTTATTCCTTAATAAGGTGAAGGGGCTACTTAGAGAACCTTTCAGATGATTATTAAATTCATTTGAAATCTTTACTATTTCTTTTGCTATATAATGGTGGTAAAAGGAATTTTTTATAGCTATTCTTGAAATAAATACAATTAACTCCATCCATCCCTCATCAAATCTCAAGTGCATTAATAAATATACTTTATTGTATTTTTTTTTTCCTAGAAGCAGTCTTGAAGATCACATTGAAATAGAGCCAGATGGTCAGCTATGACTATTCACATCAGATGAATGTTCACAATATACTTAAACCTAAAGCAACCACAAAAGCATAAGTCAGGGTGAGTGGCCTCGGGCAACATCACATACAAATAATCTGAACAAAGTAAATTTTGTTCTATCAAAATTTCTGTAAATGGTGTGAAAAGTGTATCTTTCATGTCCTTTCATTTTTAAACACCTGTATCCTTTATGTTAGAGGAAAGCACTTTTTGTATATGTTTCAAATTAATGCATATAATAACATTCTTCTCTAGAAATGTCTTTTCTTTAAGTAAATGTTTTTTTGTTTGTTTACATAAGCACAGTGATCCACTTAACTTTCTTTTGCATAAAAATATCTGAAATCATGAAATCATTCTCTTCTACTTTAAGTGAAATAAACAGTTATTATTTCAGGTGCACAAGACATTTTGGCCTTTTCTACTAGAGCAAATCAAAAAAATTGATGAATAGATTACATAGTAGTCAAGATGATAGAAAATGTGTTATCTAAATATTTCATGGACTATATTGACTTTAATCTGCAACATATGTGAAATTTAATCAGTAACATATATGAAGCTTAATCATTAAGCAATGAATTCCCTTTCTTGGGTCCGTATGATGAATATCAATGAATATAATATTTTTTGAGCTGAATGAAATGACCAAGATCAGTCTGTCAAGATTTAGTTACCCACTTAAAAGACCCTAGTGTTCTTAGAGGAAGCCACATTACCCATAGATCATAATCCCTGGTTCAAGCTGTGCACTGAAGATAAGCAGAAGGTGGGACCAGTACCAGTACCTAAATAGGGTCAGCCTATTTAGAATTTTAATGTGAGTGCTTACAGATCAGTGGCCTCACCCTTATTTCCACCTGTTGAGGCCAATATCCATACCACAAACTCAAGGTTCCTTACCTCTTAACAATGGTTACGATAATAATAATTGTGTAATAACATTGATATCCAATTAGGGAATATTTGCTCTGTGCTAGGCACCATGTGAGATACTTTACATGAACTAGCTCTAATTTCCCCATCATTCATTCATTCATAAGTTTTATTGTACATCCACCATAAGTCAGGCGCTGGCCAAGTGTGAGTGGGAAATGAATCCCTCACAGGAGGGACACTGCAGTGGAGCAAGGGGAGTGACAGTGCTGAAATCATCAGGGATATGCAGAGAAGGTGCCCTGGCAGTCCAGAGGCTTCCACATCACAGAGAGCACTGGAGGTGTAGGGGCAGTTACAGAATCTAGAGAAGAGTCTTTTTGCAGGAGATACCACTGGAGCTGAGGCTGGAAGGACATGGAGGAGCCACCTGGAGAGACAGAGCATGGCAGAGTAAGCAAGAGAAAGAGAGTAGTGTGGCTGGAGTGCAGTGAGGGACAGAGAGTGCAGTAAGGTGCAGCTGGACAGCGCATCGGGTGGGGTGGCGCAGGACTTGGGACATCGGGTGTGGCTTGTGAGCAATGGGAAACAGGGAACAACTGAGAGCTGGGCAGTGACATGAGGCAGTTATAAAGATTCCTCCATCTCTGACCCAAGGTGGGGGGAGTGCTGGGGAAACAATAGTGGGTGAAATTCTAATTAGGAAGCTCCTGTAGCCCAATTAGTAAGGATAGTGGCACTAATCATGAAGTGGCAGTGGAAAGAGAGTACAAGGAATATCTTGGAAGCTGAACTAGTGTGACTGGCTGGTGACATCAACATAAGGGAGGAGAGAAGAAAAGGTTCTGGCTTTCGCAACCTGGCTGGCAATGGGACCAAAGAGTTAGAAAAGAAAGGGATTTTAGGAATGAAGTTCAGGAGAATTATTTTAGATATGTTAATTTTGTGATATGAGTTAGCATTTAGGCTGATGTTATGAGTAAACAGATTAGATTCAAGCCCATAATTACTTATCCATAATTCAAGAATCCATAAATGTCCAAGAAATGATAATTTTTTTACAGATGTTTGATTGTAAAATATGACCTGAATTAAAATGAGGCTCTTAACAAACTTATCCCTCTGGGAATGTTCACACTGCATAGCAGAGCTCACTGATATGTTTGATTCCAGGGTGATGTCCTAGACTCCAGTGGGCATGCAACATGCCAACAGCACCAATTGCTTTTTTAAAGTCCACAGGTTGAAGCATATTTGTCTCCCTTTCCTCTGCTCCAGGATTTTTCTAAGCATCAATGGAATCTATAGAAATATGAAGATCAGTGAACAGGAAAAGTTTAGAGATATACATCTGGGTCCTGGACCTTGGAAGGACAGGAAATGAGAATGGATTTGGGAAGGTTATGACCTTTGAAATTTTAATGAAATTTTCAGTCAGAAAACCCTGACCCCTTAAAACACCATCCTACACTGAATGGTAGGAGGAGTGAGTCTTTGCCTAGAATCACTTTGCATAGCACAACCCAGCCCTGGGGGAGAATTCAATTATGCCAAACTCTGGTTTGGCAGGGGAAAGCATGCATTCAGCTGCCATCATGGTTTTAATGATTCAGCCTAACCCTTTGACCAAGGTTTTCAGAAACATTTTTTTCACTATGTTTACTAATTATGGCTTAGAAATAATTTTATTTTATTAAATGCCTTTTTATCTATTAAGACAGGCATAAAATTTATCATGATGCTCTAGGTATAAAAATTTCACAGTTCTTTTTTTTTTTAATATAGGAAATTAAATATAGCTTGAGGTCCCACTCAGCAGGTTAGGTAAGACATACAGTATCTGTCAATCTGGGGAATCCTTCCTCCATTCTGTCCCCCCAGTCTTAGAGCTCCTAGGCTAGACCTGCAGGGTGTATTTGAGGGTGACCAGCTCCCTATATATTCACCCACCGGGACCTGGGCTGCTGAGAATGCACCTCCACAGGCCACGTGACCTTCTTATAGGAGATCGACTCTGAGTGCAGCGAGGGGATCAGATCTGCCTTCTGCATCCATGGAAGACTCCCCTTCTCTAAGGGCTCATCTTTCCAGGGTGTTGGTCTACAAAACAGAAGATGTGTGATACAATTAGGATGCACAGGAACAGAGGGGAAAGGTTTGAGTAAGGGGAATTACATGGAATAAGCACAACTTGTAGTCTGGTTTGATAAAATTCCATAGGTTTCCCTAACTCCTCAAAGGAATACCCTATAAGCCTCAAACAACATAATCAGTTTACATCTGTACACTGTCACCCAGTAAGACGTTTTGGGAAAAGATTGCAATAATGTAACGAAGTCAGACAAATCATAAATGGTGTTTTGTTTTATCTTTTTTTGTGTGTGTGTTTTGTTTTAAAAACAGACTCCTTCCATAATTAAACCAATATATGCTAATTGTAGGACAGTTTGATAGTACAGAAAAGACTACAAAGAAGAAAGTTAATATTGCCCATGATTCCATCACAGAGATAACCATTGCAATATTTTTGTGTTTTCCTTCCAGATTTTGTCTTTAAACACCAGTTGTATACCTAAATATTCCCGTATTTGTGTAGCTGAGATATTAGAGCATATTAATTTTTGTATTTTGTTTTTCTTTCATTATTTTTAGATTGTCACATTTTATTCTCAGGAAATATTGCTAAAAATAAAACTATAGTGCCGATCAACTAACTGACACTGAGAACTGGACAAAGAAGCCTCTCTTACCTCCGAGACAGTACACATGTGCTCTCCACAGGCACTGGTAGTATGAAATAAGAGTGAGAAGAAGATAGCAGTGTAAATATCACTTTAAAGTTACAACTCTAGGAACTGCAAGTTTCTTGACCTTTTCTCTTTCTAGATGGTTGCCTATTTTTCAGTTTTATGTATGTTTAGAGTTGATGCCTGGCTATGTTTCTGATTTCTCCGTGAGGATAAATGGTTTTAAGTAAAAGGCATAAGCTAAACAACATGAACATTTTTGTTTGAATTTTTTTCATTGCAACATTTTTTTTAATAAAATGAATATTGTTATTTTAAAATTTGGAAAATATAAAAACCATGAAATGAGTAAAGTATAAATTATACATATTCCTGTAATCTAGAGGTAATTATAAATACTGTGATACACATAATCACATGTAATTTCACATACCTATCTTTCTCCTTCTTTTATTAATATTACTGACAATTCTATGGTATTTTCCTATGTCATTAAAAGTTCCTTGGAACGTGATTTTAATGATTCTCTTGCTCTCATACATAAGCATATACTTGGCCATTCCCTTTCCTTGGCTCTTTTTAGGCTATTTTCCAACTTTTTCCTGTCTCAAACACTATTGCTACAAACATTATAAGGCTGAGTCTCTGAACTCCTTCTAGCTCAATTCCACCTCACAAAGGAAAGCACTGGAGCCTGCAAAGGTAAAGGAAGGCAGACTGCTGTCAGCACACCTGTATGCCCTATGCAGACCACTAAGTGGCACCCTTTTGGTGGAGGGATTACAGAGACATGCCTCCTTTCAGAGGACTGATTAGGAAACAGTGTCCCTTTCTCTAGGGAGTCACAGTCTTGTCAGTCACACAGCTAGGTGAGCAGGGTACATGCTGCATTTGTAAGCCCACCTTCTTGGTCAAGTACTTTTGTTGCAGTAGACAGCCTGCCCAATCTTACACAGCTGCCATGCTATTTATTGGTGAGTTTTCACCTAAAGTCACAGAGCTGGTAAGTAACAGAGGTGGTTGGCACACCCAAATCTAGTCAACTCCAAATTCATTGCTCCTTTAGCTACCTCAGACTGCTCATACAATCTTGTTTGGATTCCAGTGGGCTGGGTTTGTTTAATTCTTTATATGTGATATATACTGCATGATACCCATCATGGTATATTTATTTCATTTTTGAAAAAAAGCAGTCACGACAAGATTCTCTAAACATTCCATTCAGCAACTGCATTTGTTGTCTGGCTTTCTAATTCACCCAGACTTTGTGACATTAAAAAACATGGTATTGGCACAAAAAATAAAGACATAGACATTTGGAAGTGAATAGAAAACCATGAGATGAAACTTATACCCTACAACCACCTGATCTTTAATAATCCAAACAAGAACATACACTGGGGAAAATAATCCTTATTTAATAAATGATGCTGAGAGAACTGGATAACCACATGTAAAAGTCTCAAACTGAGGCAGTGCTTGTGGCTCAAAGGGGTAGGGTACTGGCCCCATATGCAGAGGTGGAGGGTTCAAACCCAGCCCTGGCCAAAAACTGCAAAAAAAAAAAAAAAAAAAAAAAAAACTCTCAAACTGGACCTGCATCTTTCACATGACACTTACAAAAATTCATCCAAGGTGGATAAAAGATTTAAATCTAAGGCATGAAACAAATCTTCCACGAAAATGTGGGGAAAGCACTTGAAGATATCAGCCTGGATAAAGATTTTATGAAGACTTCTATGGCAATTGCAACAACAACAACAAAAGCAAATGGGACTTAGTTAGACTGAATAGCTTCTGTACAGCTAAGGAAACAATAATCAAAACAGACAACTTTCAGAATGGGAAAAATATTTGCATATCAAACAAAAGCTTGATAACTAGTATCTACAGAGAACTCAAATTAATTAACAACAAAAAAAGAGCCATCAATCCCATAAATCACTGGGCAAGAGACATGAATAGACCCTTCTCTAAAGAAGAACAGAGGAATGGCTAATAAGCATATGAAAAAAATGTTCATCATCCCTAATCATCATAGACATGCAAATCAAAACCACCCTGAAAAATCTCCTAACCCCTGTGAGAATGGCCCACATCAGTGCAGAAAAAGGAACACTTTCACACTGCAGTGTGACTGCAAACTAATATGACCTTTTTGGAAGGAAGTTTGGAGAACCCTCAAAGAACTCAAACTAGACCTCCCATTTGATCCTGCAATCCCATTACTGGGTATGTACTCAGAAGAAAAGAATATATATATACCATTAGGACATTTTTATGTCCAGAGCTCCTGGGGCACCTGACAAGGAGGCAGCGGACACTTCCCTATCCTGCAAAGGCCAACGGATGAGAGAATGGCCAGATGGAAAGCAGTGGAGACTGACCCCCAAGGGTGAGGGGAATTTATCTCCCCCACCCTGGGTAGGGAATAATGAGGCAGCTGGGGACACCTGCGATGCCAGTGAGCCAGTACCCCCTAGCAGGGCGCTGAGTCCAAGGGAGCTACCCAAGGAGACCTCTAAGAAGAAAGAATTATCTTTCTAAAAGGCTTTCAAACTGAACAGCCTGTCCTTCAAGAGAAATCGGAGGGGCGGTAGGGGTGACTCTTGTGCCTCCTCACCCACAGAGGAAGAGCAGGAGCGGGGAGCGATCGGAGTGATGAGGACAGTGCCCAGAAAGAGAAAGCTGTTGCTACCCTCACACACACTCCCAAGACCCAGGAGCCCCAGGCCAAGTGGGAAGAGGCTGGTGCTGTCTCCAAGGGAGAGACATAGAAGAAGAGGCAGGACCCAGGCTGCAAAGCCATCCACTTCTTAGGAACTGGATAGTGGCCTACACTGGCCAGGGCTGAGCACAACTAGTAGCTCGGCAGGGACAGGTGGGTGAGCCCTAAGCTGCAAAATCTGAGCTGTCCTTTGGAGGTCACCACTTGGGCTTGATGCCCTGGCTGTCTCTCTCTGCCCAGAAATGGGCTGTTGGCCCCTCCCAGCCACATTCCCCTCTCCTCCTTTCCATCCCTGGGAGTTTCCCATCAACTTGGTCATCCTCTTAAAGCCAGTTGAAGATGTTCCCTTAATATTCCCAAGTTAGACTAGTGATGTGAAATGCTCCTGTCTCTGGCCCCCCTTTTTCCCTCTTTCCCTGCCCCACCTCTACAGAAGGCAATTGTTGGTTTTCTTCTCCAGTTCTTTTCCAAGTATGTCTTGTTTACCCAACTTCCCAAATCCCTGAGCCAGAGGTGGGGTGCTCATAGTCCCAAATCTTGAGTGCCCAGCCTTTCCCCCTGTTCAGTTTTTAGTCTTTTGTGCTGTGCCTAGTGAGCTCGCTGCCCCTGTCTCGCCTTCTATAAATGTCTGACTCAAGCTCAAACCTGGGGTGCTGAATCAACTGCCTCTCTTTTTTTACTTGGTAATCAAGTATTAGGCTTAGGGGGGATCTGTAAGGTGAAACAACTTTTTGTTATATTTTTCTCCCATTTTTGTAAATAAGTTTTACAAAAACTTAAGTTTTTGTACTTAAGTACAGATTTGTACTTTTTTTTTTTTTCCCCCCAACTGCTAAATCCATTCTCTTCCACCTAGTTTTACTATAATAGCCAGAACAGGAATAAATGTTGCCCCCCCCAAAAAAAAATAAAATAAACAGATTGTGGAAAATGTCTCATTTTCTTCAACAAATAAATTACACGAAAAGACAAAAGATGGGAGGGGAAGAATAGATATACTTCAGAGACACACCAATCAATTGTAATGTGTGAACATTGCCAGTCATATGATTTTTTTTTTTAATAGTGTGAAAAATGTTCCCTATAAGATAATCATAGAATGGATTTTGGTTAAAAGTAAGTAATTCTGGTTAAGTTTTAGATGTATTGTTTTTAAAGGGGGGTTCTCTTTAGAGATGTTTGCTAAAATATTTATGGATAAAATGATAGGATGTCAGAAATATGCTTTAATTAATTTATGTGGGGGAACCAGAGTCAGTGGAACAAGACTATCCAAGAACTGAAGCAGGTGTCACAGACATGTCTTAATTACACTATTCATTTCATCCATTATGCTACTTCTGTCCTTTAGTATATGCTTTAAATTTTGTACAATAATGGTAACAAAGATATGCTTAATGCTGGAAAATGTGTAGAGATAAGGACAAATGAATGTTTTTATTTTTATTTCACACAATTCTGTGTTGCATCATATTTTTTCTTGTTTTACTATATTTATGCATTAATCCTACAATTTTAAAATGTGCCACTAATAATTAAACTGACCTTACAGAAATTCCTGGAGAGTAATATCTTTGATACTTGTGTGCTATGTATATGTTTGAAGTGTATCTTCAAACATTTTTATTTTACTAACACTCAAAGATTCTTATTTCCTTTTATGTTGTATTTTTAGATTAAATTCACATCTACTATAGTCCACAAGAAAAAAAAAAAAAAAAAAAAAAAAAAAAAAACAATTAAGTGTGTTTGTAATTGTATTTATATTTTTTCTTATTTTCTTCATTATTTGTTTAGAAAAGTCTTTTAGAGAAGTTTCTCTTCAAATCCCTTGTCCAGCCTGCGATGGGATCCCTTGTTTTTTCTTATAATGCGTTTGAGTTCTCTGTGGATTCTGGTTATTAAACCTTTGTTGGAGATATAACCTGCTATAGTTAGCATTTGTAAGGTTAAAGTTCGAGGTGTAGTAGTGTCCTTCATTAAGGAAGTGTGCAATATACCTGTGCATTGTACCAATTGTGTGGGGACACCAAACCCCTTCTCCACACCCCCTACTTGAATCTGACTGAGTTTTTCTCTCATGTAAGCCTATAGTTGTTAAATCCACTAGTTTTAATTTAGTACTGAGTATATGTGATAGTTGTTTCTCCAGTCCTGTGATACTTCATTCAGGAGGATATTCTCCAAGTCCATTCAGGTTGTTAGAAAAGATGCAAAATCTCTATTTTTTATGGCTGAATAGTATTCCATGGTATGCATATATGTTACCACAGTTTATTTATCCATTAACGTGTCTAAGGGCACTTGGGTTGTTTCCACATCTTTGCGATTGTGTAATGAGCTGCTGTAAACATTCACGTGCAAATGTTATTGTGGTAAAATGTCTTTTCTTTTCTTTTGGGTAGTTGCCTAGTAATGGGATTTCAGGGTCAAATGGGAGGTCTACTTTTGTTTTTTTTGATGAATCTCCATACTTATTTCCATAGAGACTGGACTAGTTTGCAATTCCACCAGCCTCAGTCAATATACTTATTAACTTAAATGCAGTTTCTATGGTCTGAGATGCTCAAAGTGCTATTTAGTGGTAGAATTTGAGATTATATTTAGCAGGACTATGACTTTGTGGAGTTAGGGGCGAGTGGCTCTTCTTAAAAAATGAGTTTAGGCTGAATGATACTTGTAATTTATTTGCTCATGAGAAACCTATGTTCTTTTTTCTAAAATTTTTATCTATAGGTGATCAGGAGAGCAGAATCTTGCTGAGAGGGAAATACTGTCAGAACTGATCTCTCCACCCTGGGTGTGAGAAAGAGCTCTGAACGTGAGTTAGACTAGCCCTATCATAGCCCTTCCAGGGTAGTAAATAACCCAAATTTTTAGAATTATGCTGTAAATATTTTGAATGCCTTGTCTGGACCATGCAGAGTGGAGCCCATTGTGTGGTGGGAATGGGAGTTTTCTTCTGAAAAAGAGGGTCTGTCCTTATGGTCAGCCATCCTGAAATGGGAAGTAAGGTGGCCTAGGGCTAAGAGAGGGAAGGACTTCTTTTTACATCTGGGGCTGGGGAGAATAAAGATCTAAACTTTTAGGATTTCCACTGAAGAAAGTAATAACTCTAGTGGCAGCAATAAGTTCCTCCTTATAAAAAATTTTAACCCCCCTGACTCTTTAGTGATAGTTTGTTAAATTTTGTGATCTATTAAACTTTCTGATGTGCTTGGAGAAGAGATTACTAGAAGGACTTTTCTTCAAGCTTAGAGTATAAAGTTGGCACAGTGATGGCATGATAAATATGATCAAACATGTCACTCTGAAAGTCTGTTTCCCAAATCTTTTGACCCTTTAAAAAGTGAATGGCTGAGGGATCCTCTTGTCCAAATATTCTCCTTAACATTGACATGATAGGGAGGTGTCGTGTACGATGATGAAGGTAAGTTAGTCTGGTTTCAAACACTAGTTCTGTGACTTGCAGGCAAGTTCTTAGCTTTATCAGTTTCTTCCTCTGAAACATAAGCACCTTAAGGGCCACCTAAAAGATCTTTAAGAAAGGAAGGGACTTAGTGCCAACGCATAGAAGTGCTAAGAAAATGTCAGCTCCCTCATTGCCAGAAAAAAGGAGCTCTTTTAAGATAAAATGATTTCCCAATGTTCCTTTAATCACACTAAAAAGGCATATTGCTGACTCCACCTAGATCAGGGCTTGGCACACTTTCTCTCTAAAGGATCAGAATGAACATTTTCTGGTTCATGGGCCATATGTAGTCTCTGCTGCCCTCTCTCAGCAGCATGAAAACAACCCTGGATAATGTATAAACAAATGGGTGTGGCTGTGTTCCAACAATATTTTTATATTTATAAAAATAAGTGGTGGGCTGGCTTTGGCCTTGGTAGTATAGTTTGCAGATCTCTGATCCAAGCAGTGTTTGCCTAAAAACAAACAAACAAACAAAAACACTATGGTAGATGTACACTATGGAATACTCTTCAGCCATCAGTAGATGAAGACTCTGGATCTTTTGTATTTATTTACCTGGATGGATTTGGGGAACATTTTCCTAAATATCTCAAGAATGGAAAAGCAGGCATCTCATGCACTTAGCACTAATCTGAAAATAGTAGATCAGCAACTATAGGCTTGAGGAGCGAAAAACACAATTAAATTCAGGGAGGTGGGGGCTGGCTTAATTAATTCCCACCTATTGGGCACAATGTAAGGGTATATGGCACACTTCCCAGGTAAAGGACTCCACTATAACTCAGACTTTGGACTTTACCTTACAAACACAAATAATGTAACTTAATCATGTGTACCTTCATATTAATCCATAATATAAAAAAAATTCTATGCACGTTCATAAGCTTGATATACCCTCCAAATATCCTCTGCATGAATCATTTTTGCTTTCTGTTCCTTTTTTCTCTGTGGGCAAAGCACAGAGCGTCTCCTGTGCTTCTCAGTAAACAAGGACAGTGAGGAGACTTTTGAAATAAAATGACCAGGAGAACAGAGAGTGTTAATGGATATGCCCCAACCCACAGCAAGGTAGATGCAGATTGGCCCAGCACACTCTTCCCTGGCCCTTCCTCTCCAGTGTCCATCTCTTTATTTAACTCACTGACCCATTTTGCCCTCTTGGAAATCAACTGGATTTGAAATGACACCTTCAGCATATTTTTAAATCTTTTGCCCTACTTTTCCACATTTCTCCATGGATGGCAGAAAGTTTTCAAATTAAGTGTCACTGCTCAAAGTCAAAAATTAATTAATTAGTCAGTGGCCAGACATGTGCAGTGCCCAGAATGCTTATCAGTCCACCTCAAAAGCTTCACTAATTAGAATGAAGTCAGAGTGGAACCAGGCAGATCAAAGAGCCCAATCTCTCTTCTTTACCACTTCTATCACATTAGTCCTAGAATTCTAATAACCACCCATTTTAATAAATTCTATGGGCTGGGTCTTGCTTTGTCCAGTGGTACCACATGCAATTAGGGATTCATCACAAGTGTTTTGAGTTTGCAAGTACTACGTGGGGGCACATCTTTCAATAAAAAAGGACTTCGATGCATCCTTCAAAACACAAGAGCTGTTCTGTGCTAGATACCTTATGCAGCTTGCTCCCAATTGTCCCAAACACCAGTTTTTGTGTGAGCAAAAACTTTGCTCCTGAAACTTTACTCCCCAAATACCTTCATTTGAACAAGCATAGGGCTGAGCATATAGTCACATAGAGATTTTTGGTTGGTTAATAAAATTTTGTCTCATCAATCTGTGAGGCACTTTTTATAAAAAAAATTATGGCGTATGATTTGCACACAAAATTTACCCATTTTAAGTATACAATTTAATAATGTTTAAGGAAATTTACTGAGTTATACAAGCATCACTGCAATCCAGTTTTAGAGCATTTGGGGGTGGGGGGCGGTTTAGAGCATTTCTGTCACTTCAGTAAGATCTTTCATGCCCGTTTACAGTTAATCTGTAATTACATCTCTGGCAACCACTATCTACTTTCTGTCTGTCTGTCTTTCTATTTGCCTTTTTGGGGAAGTTTACATAATAGAAATGGGCTCATATGATATGTGGTCTTTTGTGTCTTTGGCTTCTTGTAGTTAGCATAATGTGTTTGAGGTCAGCCATGTATGAGCCTGTGTCAGGATTTCATTGCTTTTCACTGCTGAATAATAACATTATATGGATGTAACACATTTTATTTATTTATTATGAACATTCAGGTTATTTCCAGCTTGGGCTGTCATGTGTTGTGGGGAGGATCCCTCATGAATGGCTTGGTGCTGTCCTCACCATAGGGAGTTCTTAATTCAATTGGTTCTCGCAAGAGCTGGGTGTTGAAGAGAGCCTGGCACCTCCCTCCTCTCTCATTTCCTCTCTTGACATGTGGTCTCTGCACATGCCTCCCTGCCTTTCACCTTTCACTGTGAGTGTAAGCAGCCCAAGACCCTCACCAGAAGGAGATGTTGGTGCCTTGCTTCCTGTAAATAAACCTCTTTTTTTATACATTACCCAGCCTAAGCTGTTTATAGCAATACTAAGTGGACCAAGCCACTAGCAAACTTTTTCCCAAAGCAGCTGACCATGTTTACATTTCCACCAGCTGAGTATGAGGGTCCCCGTTGCTCTACATCTTCATCAATACTATTGTGGGTGTTATTGTCTGTTTGGTCATAGTCACAGCAGTGTATGTGAACAGGTATATTTTTGTAGTTTTAATCTGCATTTTCCTGAAGGCTTGATAGCTACTTGATTGCACAGAATGATCCATATCAGAATTTCGCTTCTGTGTACTTAGAAGAACACTAAGGCTATCAGATGCCTCTCTAGTTCAGTAAGTCTGGGAAATGTTACAAATTATTTCTACCTCTAATCATAGTTTACTTTCAGGGCCAGATGTCCAACCTTCCTCCCACAGGCTGTGTGAAGATTATTTGAGCCCTGTTTACTTATCTGTGGTATCGTATATCATGGAAATTACATACAGGCCTTTTTAGTTTTGCTCATCAGCTTTTGTTAGTGTTTGTATATTTAATGTGTGGTCCAAGACAACTCTTCTTCTCTAATGTTTGGCAGAAAAAAAATTTTGGACACCCTGGATGCACTGAGTGCTCTGACAAGTCCTGACATATAGAAACATATTAATTTATTTAACTTAGCACTTCTTAGATTTACTTGACATTAGAAATTATATCACCAGGATGTCAATGTGTTTGGGGAAGTGCTAATGTCAATATGTTTCTTGGTCTGTGTCTGGCTGGAGAGAGTGGACTATGGGCTGGTCGGCATCTCCTAAACAGTGATCTCTTTTTGTAGGAAGTTCCTTGGGGAGACCAGGAGGCCTTCATTTTCCCAAAAGCCTATTTTATTTCCCCACATCACTCCCATTTCTGCTTCCAGAGTTATATTTATGAAAAATGTAGAGTTTGAGGAAAGATTGGGCTTATGGAATGGAATGGGAGTTTTCTCTAGGTTTTGGCATTATTTTGGTGAAGGAGTGAGGTTAACTGGCTGGTGGGAAGAAGACATCTCTTGTGAGGCTCATTGGGATCTTAGCATAAGATGAATTTAGGTCCCAAAGGATAGATCCACTTGTAACCTATTAATTCATTGGAAAAAGTATCTTTGGGCTTATAAATAATAATCGTATTTATTATTATTAATACATAATAATTGTATGTATTTATGGCATACACAGTAATGCTTCATATATGTAATATACAGTGATCATATCAGAATGATTAGCATTTGGGTCTTCTGAAACATTCACATTTCATTGCACTGGGAATATTCTCTATCCTCTTTTCTACCTATTTAAAAATATATATTATTATGAACTACAGTCATCCTACAGTTCCATAGAACACTAGAATGTATTACTCCTGTCTAGCTGTAATTTTGTATTTTTTTACAAAATTTCTCCATCCTGTCATCTTTCCAGTCTCTAGTACTGTGATTTTTATCTGTTGATCTTTAGTACATGGGTGTACCATGAGAATTGCTGAAAAGAAATTTAAAGATCATTAATTTAATTATTTTTGAAAGAAATTCAAAGCACAGTAAGTATATTCTTTTTTACTCTTGGTTTTTTTTTTTTTTTTTTTTTTTTTTTTTTGTCCACGTAATTTAAGTGTGCTGCAGAAGTTTAACTATAGGTTCAAGTGTGCCACAAGATAAAAAAAAAAAAAAGGTTGAAAAACACTGCTCTAGGAATATCTGCTCAACTAAGAGTCTTACGAAGAGATCATTACACTGGATAAGCCCCAAATCCAAAAACACATGTCTTTGTAGGATGGGGCACAGGAGACAGAGGCAGGGACTGAAGGAATACCTGGACCCACCAGGAGTTGGAAGAGGCAAGGGAAGATTCTTTATTAGAACCGTTGAGGGAAGTCTGGTCCTGGTGACACCTTGCTTTTATATTTCTGGCCTCCAGAACAATGAGAGAATAAGTTTCTATTCTTTTAAGCCTCTAGCTCTGTGGTCATTTGTTAGGGCAGCCCTAGGAAGCTAGTATAGAACTGATGATACACAAGGAACATTAAGATCAGATGATATTTATTGGGGTGAGAGGGTTCCTCTTTTTTCCTTTCAGCACATATTTGGCACTGGAGAGGCAGATAAGATTGGACAGGGCTGAGATCTCATGTGTTGAAATGCAGCTGGATAAACAAATTGAGAAGGATCATACAGGGGAAAGGAAGAAGGGAGGAAAGAAAGGGAAACAGGAGAGATTTGAGAAGAAACAGAGGAAAATCAGTCAATAGATATCCTTAGGACCTTCGAGTAAGTCTAGTGACGACTGGAGGTTTTTAGTCACATGGACTGAAGAACAGAGAGTCCTACATCTGATGTCTGATGACAAAGCATATTTTAGGACAAGCCCAGGACACGCAAAGCCTGGGGCTTCCCTGCAACCTTTCAGTTGACTATTTTTCAATACCTAGAGGATGGTTCTGGAGGAAGGGAAAGAGAAGAGAGGGGAGAGAAAATGAAAATTGTGGATAGGGTGGAATGAAAAGTGATAATGTTGTCTCAATAGTAAAGGCATCATGTTCTGTTCTGGAAGATCTCTATCAAAGCTCATACGGCTCCCAAAACTGCAACCTTCAGATAGCTAATTATGACAGTATTTGACACTCATTTATTATAGCTCCAGCCACAGGAACTTTACACATAGTCCCCCATTTTTTTCCTACTATAATCTTTTACAGATATTATTAATTTCTCCTCTTTTTTTTTTAAATGAAGAAACTGAGGCTCACACGTCCCCCAGTGAATAAGTGAGGGAGGTAGGATTCAAATCCCCCTTAGACTGACCCCAGGGTCAAACTATTCAACCCCCTTAGACCATGAGCCAAGAAGAAGAATTAGTTCACTCAAGCTCTAGAATTTCTTATTCCAGAGTAAGAAGAAACTTTATAACAATACAGAATATTTATTGTTCTCTTGCTAAGTTATCCTGGTGCTGTGATGTATATGTGAACATAAAGATGATGTGTCTTGGTGGTATGATGATTAGGAGGCAGTAGGTAGGGTAGAAAGTATAGACAGTCCTGAAATCCTACCTGATAATGACTGAGTGGCTTTGAGAAAATCACTGAAACTTTCAGCCTCAGTTTATTTGTAAAGGGGAAATAATTCTATAGCATCTAACTTGCAAAGATGCTGCAAGTTAAAGAACCATAAACATAAAAAACTATATATATATGTATAATATGTAATATATAGCTATTATATAATATAGAAATTATATAAACTGTATAAAACTCCATGTTTATATATGTAGCAAAAGGCTGAATACCATGCACACACAGTTGACACTGAATAGATGACAGATCTTTGTGTCACCATTATCATCACCATTTTTATTATAACTTCAGTAGGCTTGTGGGATGAATATTTGTCCCCCCAAAGTTTCTTCAACTGAAATTACCAACACAAATGCCCCTCATTATATAGAGGAGAAATGAAATCTCTTTGAAGCATGCTAGTTTAAACATTATTGGGTTTTTAATCTGGCTGAGCAAATTGAAAATGGACAAAACGTCTGCAGCCACACGGATATAATCAAGAACCCTGCATGCTTCAAAATACATGAATTTTATTGACATCCTCGGCATGACTTGGCACAAAAATTACCCATTACGGTGGCTTCCCTATCTTAGGTTAGGGACCACCCTAGCGTTGGGAGGTGCAGCCCTCAGCCACCAGCTCCCATTTCAGGGCTGGGGAGATAGTGATGGGAAGGAACACAGGAGTAGGTCAGACACACAGGCAGGTATGGCAGGAATCAAGTTGTAAATAACTCAGTAAATGTTAGCAAATGGGGTAGATGGTATTTGAAATAATAAGCAAACCCTCTCTGAGCAGTCACTCCTCCTAACCTTTCATAAAATTACACTGACCTGCATCTTAGCAAAGGGCATTTGTCAGAAGGAGAGCTGGCCATTCTAATAGAATCCACAGTGAAAGGGGATTTTTCAGAGGGAGGCTTGACAGGTGAAAGGACTTGGAGATGCAGGGGTGAGCCCATGTGCTCTTCAAATTGCTTCCTGGGAACTTGTATTTTGGGAAAGGTCTGGAGTGGAGGGAATGAACTCAGACATCTACTCATCTCCTGCCAGTTGCAGTTGTGCGGGAGGGTAGACCCCTTGTTGCACAACCTTCTATGTATTCCTCAACCCCCTCCCCCCCCCGACACCCCCTCCCCGCACTAGAGTCCTGGAACCTATTACTACACATCTCCATTTAAAGCCTTCGGGGATGAAAGTTCTTGTTTTTGTTTCTAACATGATGCTAGCCAGCCATGTGGAGCTCAAACAGATCCTTTGCTGTCTCTGGGAACCAGTTTGTGACTTTCGACCTAGTGAGCCTCACTGATGCAAATCCCAGCTAAAAAGTACTTTGTGGGCATACCAGAGTAATGCTTTGCAAACTCCCGGGTGGGACCCATTAAGGCAGCGGTCCCCAACCTTTTTAGCGACAAGGACTGGACTCATGGAAGACAATTTTTCTGTGAACGGGGGTGGGGAGGATGGGTTTGACATGAGTCTTCAAGGAATGGGTTCATTATGGTCTCTGTGTAGTCAAACCTCTCTGTTAATGACAATCTGTATCTGCAGGGCCGGCATCACTATCTCACCTCCACCTCAGATCATCAGGCATTGGATTCTTATAAGAAGGATGCAACCTAGATTCCTCACGTGCCAGTTCACAGCAGGGTTCATTCTTCTATGAGGATCTAATCCCTTTGCTGGTATGATGGGAGAGGTGGAGCTCAGGAGGAGATCCAGGCAGTGGGGAGAACCTGTAAATACAGACAAAGCTTCACTTACCTGTTGCTCACCTCTGGCCATGTGGCCAGATTTCTAAAAGGCCACAGACAGATAACTAGTCTGCATCCTGGGGGTTGCGGACCATAGCATTAAGGGATAATGTCATTAGCTTTGTGGGACATAATTACCTTTTTTTATTTTAAAGAAGTAAAGTAAAATAGTATCATAATATGCCACCTGTTATGTGCCAACCCCCAAACAGTAGAACCTTCATAGTTGACCATCTTGCTACACTGACCACCTCCTTAAATTAACCAAATTTTCCTAGACCAGACTTGCACCACATGTCAGTACAGTAGGCCCAGTTTCTTATGTTGACCGCCTCCGTATTTTGGCCAGTTTGTTATAGTCCCTTGCATGGTCAACTTAAAAGGTTCTACTGTATTTAAAGCACATTAGATAGATTCAGTGGCAGAGGCTGTAGAAGGATCATCTCATTGAGTCTTCCTCTCCCTCTGAGGGTCTTCAGAACAAGACGTGAAAAACACAGATCTAGCAAATCCTAAGGGCTGTTCACACTGAGCCACTCTGTGGCAGGAGCTCACTGATGTTACTGTGCTTCTTCAGTAGAGAGCAGCAGGGCCTTGCAGTGGGCATGAAGTACCACCTTGTTAGGCCAGATATGTGGAAAGAGCGGAGAGCATGTAGTCTTTAGCCCCATGGAAGCAGAGTTTGAATGCTGAATCCGGCTGAGCTGACCCTGAAAAATGGCTCACACCATTCAAAGATGGAAGGGGCCACTTTTATCAATTTCACATGCTGTTTTATTCCTGAGAAACATGAGTTGCCCCCCAAACAGGTACTTATGTATTCATGTTGTCATTTAGGGCTTGTCTCCTGTGGTCAGGAATCAAAATGCTGTTTGGTGAAACTGGCTCAGGGGGAGCTGTGTTCCTTCAGCTGGTCTTACTCTCTAGTGCTGGGAGCTGTGAGTGTGGTTATGGGAAGGAAGGACCACTTTCCTAGTTGCTTGGATATTGTTGTCTGGTCAGAGTCGCTTCTTCCTTCAACAGTGGTAGGACTGCAGCCTTTTAGGGTGCAATTCCTTCTCAGCCCTCCCATTTTATAAAAGAGAAAATGAAAGCTCAGAGAGGTTAAGTGTCTGGAAACAGACTTTCGAATGATGTCAGAAGTAATTTCTCTTCATCTCTCATCTTTGGCTCTTGGCTGTACATTAGCATAAAGCTTTCTGTAGCTCTGAAGATGTAGACAAGCAGCCTTGCTGTGGTTTAAAATGTGGGTGCCAACAGATCTCTTTCTTTTTTTTTTTCATTATACAGTTTTGTCTATGTGGAGAGGTTGCTCTAATTTTCTTTTTCCTGCTTCCAAGATTCCTAAAGAATGGAATTCATTGGTCCAGCCCATTTCAGGAAGTCACCCATGGCCTGTAAGCTAAAGCTGGCGGTGTTGCAAGACAAGGATGTGACTGTTCCGAAGGGAACAGCACGGGAGGAGTTGGGGAAAGGGGCAATTCCATGAATAAGGAGGGGGCTTATGGGAGAGCCCTGGACAGAAAGAATAGGGAGGGTATTTTCTTTAAGAGCTTGTTCCCATCCATGGTGCCTTACTGTCCAAAAACATCAGTACAGGAGCATATTCATTCATTTGTTAATTATTTTATTTACTCATTCTTTCAACTGTTATTTAATGACCACCTAGAAGGGACCTGACATATTATAACATGTTTCTTGACTTCAAACTATTGGGTCAAATTAGAATAAGGACAGAGAATAAGGAAGGATGAGATGGCCCTAAGCAGAATGGTACAAACTTGCTTTAAATGCTAGATACAATGTGTTGTATCTGTTGATTTCTGTTTACCAGGCTGGATATTCCATCAGGGCAGAAATTTCTATCTTTTTCACTTTCATGAAATCCTCTGTGTGGATGGTTGAGGCGCTAAGAATACTAGTTCCAAAGCCAGACCTCCAGGATTCAAATCTTGGCTTCACTACTTTTTTTCTTCTAGATATCTGACCATGGGGAAGTTACTTAACTTCACTATGCGTGAGATTTCTTATTTGTGAAATGGGGAAATTGATGTGTTTCTACCTTTTAGGGCATGCAAGTACTAAATGAGTTAATATATGTAAAATGCTTGAAAATCTGTGCTCGATAAATACTGATTTCTGATGACCTGTTATTCTTTGAAGCAAGACTATGATAAAACTGATTGGGGGAAGTGATTGGCTTTGAGGCTGCTGCAAAGCACCTCCTTTCCCTTCCAGGTAGAACAGGACGTAACCTGAGCAGCATTCACAACCAAGGATCCAAGCTCTCAGTATCACACAGAATGTATTTTTCTTAGCTGTCCATTCTCCTGGAGGGTAAGAGGCAATGAAGCAATCAAACTCCAAATAAAAGTTGCAATAGAATTTTCTTTTCTTCCTAAAGCAATCTTTCAGCTGTAGCATTCTGTGCAGTTTCTGCATAGGGGGTATTGACGATGTGCCATATTTCATTATATTCAGCTCTCCACTTTGTGAACACACAGAGAGAAGGCCCTGCTAATGCCTGGGGAACATGCTTTCAGTATCCAAATGGAGAGTATCCAGGTGGAAATGCTACCTGTGGGTAGAGCTGGGTTATAGTCAACAGGGATATTTGAGCAGGGCTGTTCTTAAAGACACCTTAGTTTCTTTACTAGGCAATTGGAACATAGGACCGCTATTGGAAATAACCTGACACCAAATGTAAACTCAAGGACAGTGTTTTTCAAACTTTAAATGTACCTATGAATCACCTAGGATCTTGTAAAAATGCAAATTCGGCTCCAGTGGGTCTGGGATAGAGTCTGGGATGCTGCCTTTTAGACAGGTGCCCAGGTGATGGTGAGGCTGCTGGCCTGTGGAATACACTAGGAGACACAGGATATGTCCAGGCCTATTTACAACTTACTTACTTACTCTGACATTTCTGTCTCAGATAAAGCACACTGCAGAACTTGATTATTTATTTATTCATATACTCAACAAATATTTATTAAGCATCAACTCTGCTCCTGAATTGTTATAACCACCAGCAGCATCCCTGGCCTTGCTAGGTGTCAGTAGCATCCTCTCACCAAGTTAAAACAACGAAAAATGTCTCTAAACATTGCCTGGTGTCCCCCGGAGTGAGAAAATTGGCCCAGGTGAAGAATCATGGGGTCAACTCAAGGTTGGTCAGTCATATAAGGTATGCTTGTCCAAACATAGTGCTGCATGCACAAAGTGCTTTCACGTGTACGATCTTGTCTGAGCCTTGTCAGGATACCAAGTTTCCCAGATGAAGGGGTTGAAGTTCATGGTAGAACTGAGACTTGAACTCCAGCCTCCTGGGGCCAAGCCTTGAGCTCTGCCCATTAGTCCACACTGCCTTCTCTGCATTCTTCTATTTTGGGGTTCTTTGCTATAGGATCTTTCTCTTTCAAGAGCA
The DNA here is from genome assembly GCA_963574355.1 of Loris lydekkerianus. Taxonomy (NCBI): domain Eukaryota; kingdom Metazoa; phylum Chordata; class Mammalia; order Primates; family Lorisidae; genus Loris; species Loris lydekkerianus. Next base: position 27,230 of record CAUYPK010051129.1, on the reverse strand, counting down.
TAGTGATTACATAATAGTAATTAGAACATTTCCTCATGCATCTAAAGAGGTGGAACAGTACAGTGATTAAGACCTCTTTGGAGCTAGCACGTTTCCCCCACTAACTACCTAATTATTCTAACTCTGTTTTCACTTACTCATATGAAATAGGGATAACAATATATACCTCATGGTGTTGTTGCCAGGAGATAGAAGCGTGCCTAAGGCCAATGTTTACATATGGACTAATGTGTTACTGCCTTTGTTTCACCCCTTTCGTTTTCCTCAACAGAAGATGAGCTCAAGGTGGGCAAACCCTGGGATTTAGCTCCCGAGTTTTGCACATGGTTTCATTTTACTGGTGGCTGCACTTCACCCCCAAACACTTTCAAAGCAGGATCTCATGTTAAACTTTGACTATGAGCATGGCTAGATCTGAGGCTGAGAAGAGCCTCTGTGATACTGCAATGTCATAAATATTTATTTGATCTTCTTCCCTGGTTCCCAACACAGGAGTCCTAAACCCTTGTAATTTCCTGAGTGATAGAGGAGAGAGGGTCATCTTTTATTACTCATAATAAGCCCCTGTCATCCATACCTGAGTTTATGTTGATGAGGTGAATCTTGGGGTCCCAGCTAGCTTCAGGAAAGAGGACTGGTTGCTGGAGGAACCAACTATGTCATGAGGTTAGGACCCTCCAGGAAGAGGAGAGGGGCTAGAGATCAAGTTGATCACAAATGGCCAATAATTCACAAGTGCAAAGTTACAGAAACAACCCAAGTGCCTTTCAACCCATGAATAAATTGATAAACTGGTATATATATGCCACGGAACACTATTTAGCCATTAAAAAAGATGGGGATTTTGTATTTTTTGTAACAACCTGGAAGGATTTGGAGATGATTTTCCTGAGTAAAGCATCATAAGAATGTAAAAACAAGCATCCCATATGCTGAATGCTAAGTTGAATATATAGATTAACAACCATCTGCTTACATGAGAGAAAAACTCAATTAAATTCAAGAAGTGGGGAAGGGAGGAAGATGGTTGGTATGTTCCCACCCAATGGGTATAACACACAGTTATATGGCACACTTCCTTATTGAAGAACCCAACTATAACTGGGACTTTTACCTTACAAATGCAAACAATGTAACCTAATTGTATGTACACTCATATTAATGTCAAATTTTTAAAAATGACCAGTGATTTAATCTGTCATGCCTAAATAATACAAACCCCTAAGTTGAATGGACTCAGAGAGCTTCTGGGTTGGTGAAAGCATCCATGTGCCAGGAGGCCAGCGGCCCCCAACTCCATGGGGACAGAAGGTCCTGTGCTCATGATCTTTGTGGATCTTGCCCTCTGAACCACTTCACCTGACTGTTCATCTATATTCTTTATGATAATGCAGTAGTAGTAAGTAAACTGTTTGTCCTGAGCTCTGAGTGAGTCTAACAAATTATCAAACTTCAGGAGAAGGTTGTGGGAACTCTTGATTTATAGCTGATCAGTGAGAAGTACAGGAGAATGGGAACTTGTGACTGGGTCTGAAGTGGCAGCAGTCTCAGGAGAATGAGCCCCCACCTATGGGATCGAATGCTGATGTCAAGTAGTTAGTGTCAGATTGAACTGCGTCCTTGGACACTGACCAAGGTTGTTGGGAGAGTTGGACAGTTGGTTGTTGGTATGGAAAAATCCCACACATTTGATGTCAGAATTGTGAGTTAGAAACACATCTCAGATTCCCATTCCTTCTCTTTTCAAATTGAAGACTGTTGACTTATAAGTTAGGTCTGGCCTGAATACCTGTCCAATTGCAGGCCTGTGGGGCACTCAAAGACAGAGGAAGAGGGATGTTTGGGAAGTGTTCAAAGAGAAAGTGGTAAACCGTGGGCCCTCCCTTAGAGATCCTCTACCCCTACTCTTTAGAAATTCATAGTCTAGAAAGCATTCCTCTCTGGGCAATTGTGTGAGCTCCTTCCTATTATCTGGGGAGAGTATGAAGGGGTGGAAGGATCTTTCTTCCCCTCTTTTATGAGCTAAGGAAGAAATGTGGGATAAGGGGCTGCCCTTGACACTTACCTTGGTTTTCAAGAACGAGGAAACTGACCTCATTTTTCTTTTACCCAAGTCACTTTTCATCCCTTTGGCATCTTGTTCTCACTCACTCAGTCAATCATTTAATTGCTTCAACCAGGTGGCTGTTGGGGACCACAACTGCTCTTGTTTGGACACCCACTGTTTCTGGCAATTATCCATCACTTTCTCCCACAATGGAGCTGTACCATATGCCAGAACGTGATGTTTGGGGGAACCTAGGACAGGCTTAAGGAGAAGTTTAGATTTAGTGTAATAATCAAGAGCAGTACCTTATGTAAAATGCTTATGTAGAATACATGTACCTACAAAAGGCATTTTCCTTCTCTTTGTTTTAAATAGCATCTTGTTGTTATACATTTCTTTGCACCTTCTTGCTATTTTAACTTAGTATCCATGTGGCCCTAGTAAGGAATTTTAATGGTGTTCTAAGTGCAACAGGAAGCTACTGGAAGTTTTTGAACATGGGGATGTGTTTTGTTCTTTAGAAGATTATTTCAGATCAAGTAAACCCAACAGCATCTGTGATGAAACTCCCCAAGACCCAAGCCCTGCTCCCACCTCCAGTTTTCAGTTTCTTGTGCCAACATCTTAGCTTTTCCAGATCCCAGCGCCCACTCCCCTCCCAAATATTCTCACAGCCTTCTGCACCCAGCTGCCCCCTCCCCAAAGCTCTGTCACTCACTCGTCCTTTTGTACTTCCTGATAATTCCTATCTCTGAAGAACTGATTTCCTTTCAACTCTACTTCTTTGAAGTCTTATTCCTTTGAAATATTTTCACTTCTTTTATTCTTGAGGAAAATTCCTACTGGTGGTTTTCATGAGCATCAGTGACAGGGAATTTGCTACCAGCAAATATATCCTGCTGGTATCAGCTTGGTGAGCAAGTAGATATCAGAATTTTAAAGAATCTTAGAGGTCATATAGGTCATATAAGAGAATTGCCCAACCAAGGCAAAAATCCATTTGTTAGGACTATTTAATGGTCAGCAGATTAACATATTCAGGGACTAGAGACTTACCACATCCAAGGCCAATTCATTTTATTATTGGATAGACTTGACTGTTAGACTTTTTTCTCATATTTTTCGCTCTCCTAAAGTGTCACCCTTCTTAATTTCTAATGTATACTTTCAAAATCAGAGTCTTCTCATTTTACCTTCTTAATGTCTCATTGTAATTTTCCCCAAAGCACAATGACTATTTTCTCATAAATCATATCCTTTGCTCAGTTTTTAAATATTTGTTTACAATTTTGTTATGGTATCATTGAAATGCAACAAGCTATACTTAAAGTATAGAATCGTATGATTCTTCACTTATCTATACACTTTTGAAACCATCACCTCAATTAAAATTATGAATATATTCATCACCTTCACAAGTTTTCTCTTGCCCCTTTACAATATCTTCTTTCCCCTTCTTCTCCCATTCCAAGGAAGCCCTGACCTGCTTTCTGCCACTACTTTGCATTTTCTAAAATTTTGAATAGATAGAATCATTACATTTTTAAATTATTATTTTTTTTTTAGTATGGTTACTTTCACTTAGTATCCTTGCTTTGAGATTCATCCTTCTTGTTGTATCAATAGTTCATTGGTTTTTATTGTTGAGTAGAATTCCATTGTATGGATGTACCACAATGTATTTATCCCGTCACTAGCTGTTTTGCCACAAATATCTAAATTTTTCCATTTTTTTAGCCATTACAAATAAAACTTCAATGAACATTTGTGTACAAAGTCTATCTGAACAGACCCTTTTTGGATACATAAATACCCTGATATTTCTTGGGTAGATAAATTCCTAGGACTGGAATGACTAGATCATAGGGTAGGTATAAGTTTAACTTTTTAAGAAGCTGCCAAATTGTTTTCCGTTTGGTGGTACCACTTTACATTCACACCAGCAGTGTTTGAAAGTTGCAGATATTCCTCATCCTCACCATTCCTTGATATGGTCTTTTTTATTTTTAACCCCTGCTCACTTTTGGTCCTGTGCTCTTAGAATACGTGAGCTGTATCTTGTGTTCTCTCAAACAAATATCTATGCTAGCCTGGCCATCATTTTTCATTCTTTGAAACGGTCTGGTTTCAAGACAGTTGAATATGTGCCAAGCCTTGTGTTACTTAGGATTGTTGGATGAGGACAACTAGGTTGTTTCCTAGCAAGCAATTCCAGCACTTAAAATGTGGGTTGTGATGGATAGTCCACTCAGTGAAGAGGAAGTTGGGGTACGGACCAACATGGTGAGTTCCAATCCCACAAGTTTGGATTGCTTTGGCACAGGATTCAATTAGCAAGAACCAAGATGAGACTCCATTATGAAGTCTCCGTAATGATATTGAAAACTCAGTAATGATATGAAAACTCAGTAATGATATTGATATTGTTGATACACACAATAAGGATGAATCTCAAAATAATGATACTAAGTGAAAGCAACCATATGTAAAAAAAGAACACAAACTGTAATGATTCCGCCTATTTATAACGATATGACATGGGTAGATCTACACTTTATAAAGCTTGCTTTGACAATGTGAATGGAAAGGATTCTCTTTTTCTTGAGACATAGTTTCCCACCACATCTCCTTTTTCTCTCTGTTGATTTACTTTCTCCTTTAGGTTCCCTTAGGTGACTTTGAAGTCTTTCTGTTTCAAACCTTATACATCTTTGGCTTTAAAAATTAAAGTCATGGTAGCTGTACTTGGGGCCCAACAGCTATGTTCCATAGGTAGGAACTGAGGCTTTCAAGGTGGCAGTGCAGAAAGACAAGAAATGTCCTTGACAAAATGGTCTTTGGTTTGGGATGCATTGTCACCTGCCAGAATGCTGCAGGAGTACACTGTCCTGGGGTGTCAATTTGGCAAGGTGCTGAGAAAAACCACCTGAATAATGGAGGTAAAATAAGAGGCCAGACCTAGGTCTTTCACTTATATGTGTGCACAGTGCTGACATTTACCTGGCACCTATTGGTAAGATTGCACTGTTGTTGAACTATTAAAAGACTTCCACATTGGAAAAAAACACCTTCTCTATGACCCCAGTTATTTGGACCCCCTTGTCCTGCACAAAAGAGGTACCAGGACCCTGCTCTAATGTGACAGCTGGAATCCTTCCTCATTGGTTAGTAAGATAATGATTGTTATGGTTATTTAATATTATAAATTTATATCATCATCAGAAAATGCAAATTAGCATCCTAATGATTATTCCAGTGTGATTCTGTGTGTATTTATTTATGTACATGTATATGAATATATGTATATATAGAAGGCTATGCTGGAGGTGGTGCTTATGTATTTAGAAGCATATCAGCATAAATGTTTCACCAATAAACCAGCAGTGTCTGAAGGTAAACCATATCATGGAGAATCACTCAAGCAGATAAAAATAAGCACTTCACCTACGGTTTATATTTTACATAAACTTCAGAGATTTGGTGTCAACGTCTAAGTCAGCATCTGAATTTTCAGAGCAGGAACTATTTTCTTTTATCCTTACTTGCAGTTGGTTTGAAGCAACAGCTTTTTTTTTTTTTTTTTTTTTTAACTTCAATATAATTTTAATCACACTTGATTTTTAGACACTAAAATTGCCCATAATTGTGTCTGTCCTATCTCTATGGTAATATAGACAATTATAATGGATTATCCCTTTGTTTTCCTGGTCATTTGTTGATGCCTTTTTTGTTGTAAGGATGTGAAAACATAAGGCAATTTCACCAATTACTGGTAATGTTATTCAGATATTTAATTTATTTTATGCATGCATAATCAGCCATAAATACATTTTAGCTAATGGAGATGACAAGGGTGTAACATAATTTGAGCCCAAACAAATTCAAAATAACATTAAGAAGGAAATACAAAAGCATGGGAAGGAAAGAAATAAGCAACTCAATCTGTCTTTAGTTTCTTTTATGCCAAACCTAATGTGGGCCAGGTTTGGGGGTTAAAATAAAATAATGAAAGGGCTTAGTAAAGTACGTGGTACATAGTAGGTGCTTAATAAATACAGTAGAACCTCTGTAAGTTTACCACCCAAGGGACTGTAACAAACTGGTCATCACATGGAGGTGGTCAACATAAGGAAGTAGGCCTACTGCACTGATAATGTATGTGTGGTGCATGTCCAGGCTATAAAAATCAGGTCAACTTAAGGAGATGATCAATGTAGGGAGGTAGTCAACTTGACTCTATTGTAATTGTTTTCTACTGTAACTGTTTTCTTTATCTAGAAACATAGGTGACTATGACAGTGTACTGGTGCTTGCTATGGACTAAATGTTTGTATTTCCCTAAGGATTATATTTTGAAGCCTAACTCCTAATGTAATGGTATTAGGAGGCAGGGCCTTGGAGAGGTTATTAGGTCATGAGGAGGGAACCCTCATGAATGGAATTAGTGCCATGTGCAGACGCAGCTAGAAGACAGCTGTCTACAAACCAGGGATAGGTCCCTTCCCAAACCCCGGATCTGCTGATGCCTTGATCTTACACTTCCCATCCTCCAGTACTGTGAGAAATAAATGTGTGTTGTTTATACCTCCTAGTCTATGATGATTTTTTACAGCAGACCAAGCTAAGATAGTATTATTTCATCTGAGCCTGTCCTAAGTCTTCCCTCTGCCCTTCAGCCTGATGGCCAAACTTCAGGTTGTGGAAATAGAGTACCGTACAAGCACAGGAGTCTTAGAAGTAAGAGTCAGAACCTGAGTCAAGTGGGAAAAACATGTAAAATGGATGCTGCTCCCTTTCCCATCCCCAGAATGTGCCCCGAAAACAAAAACAAAACCAACTATGACTCCATTTTATCTCTGTGACACATTCTATCGAAGTCCCTCCTTGCTGCAAACTTTATTAGCAGGCTACTTTTACACTTTGATTTCTTAAGTTTGCTATTGCCTGGTATTTAAAATCCAGGGAAATTTCTTCTTGTCAGAAAAGACTCCTAGCAGCTGCCCCAACGAAAACCCTTCCTCTTTGAATACTGATTATGCCAGAGAGAAACTCATTTAGCTGCTAATCTGTCTTTAACACCTGCTAATCTCCATTTCTGTTAAAGACACTGTGTAACCTGTCCCTGCTGTCTCCCAGATAGGGTGGCACCAGGGAACAGGGGGCAACCCATCCTCAAATCTGGATGCAGCTCTTATTTTTATAATTCCAGGAAGGCCCACATTAGATTATTTTAAATTGTAGCTGCCTGGCCCAGAGGAAAAGTGTGTGAGTGAATTATGAAGCAGGTGGCTTCTTCTGTAGAAACTTGTTACCACTTTGTGGCCACATTGTATTCTCCCTGGCTCAGCAAAACCTTGCAGGGTCCCAGTAGTACTAGTAGCTAAGTCTGGAGGTCTTTCATTGCCTTATAATAAGGGAAGAGAGTCACATTTGTACCCAGGAGGGAAGAAAAATGTGGGCATTTGGTATTTTTGGTGAGGAAGTCTGGGTACCTTGGCAGTTACAGGGGAGGATATAGAAAGTTTTTAAATGTCAAAGGAGCATTTTGCTTACTGCTTCAAAACAAATGTGGCATTGGCTGTCCGTGAGCTCACCCTCTGCAGCTGCCTTTTTTTTTTTTTTTTGCTGTTTGCTTTTTCATCCACATGCTCTGGAAGGAGGGCCTTGATGTCTGTCTCTGTCATTGGAAATAGATTCATGTGTTTTAAGCCTGTTGAACAATTGTATGCCTGAGGGGCATTAAATGAGAATCCAGAGCTGCAAAGTGGTATCCTCAGTCATGCATAACCCCCAAATAAGTGAATGTCTATTTGCCCCTTGACAGTCCTATTCAAGAAAAGCATTTTACATTCTGGCTACGCTTTCCAATATCCACACCACTTGGTGTGACAACTAGTTCTTTGTTGTTTCCCAGAAGAGAGGGGAGGAGGGTGGCTGAGGGTGTGAGGGGCTGAGAAAAGTACACATCCACTTACGATTTTGGTTCTCCCTGTGTCTCTGGAACTGATGACTAAATCTCGTGATCATTAGGGATACACCTAAAATGAGGGGGTCCCAAGTCAAGTCGTCTAATAGATTGAATACATTGAAAGAAATATCAACCTCTTCACCTCTAGATGTATGCCTTCCAGAATTATTTGGGGGAAAAAAAGAATGCAGAGCTATCTAGTAGGAGATGACCTGAGGCAGAATTCAAGCTTAGGGCTGCCTGGCTTCAAAGCTGGTGCTATTAACGTCAACGGTGTAGTTGTGACCATAGAGTTAACACATCATGGACAGGATGGTTCTGACAGTTGGATAACAACATGACATTATTAAAGTCTGGCCGATTGCACATTGTAACAGCTCACTTGATGCTTTGTTTCATTGGGCAGCAGTCATTTCAAAGCTTTGAAAATATGCATATTCAAATATTATGCACTAGATTTTTAATTACCGAATATTGTACTCTTATGGAATGAAAAAATCAAAGCAGTGAAAAAAATTGCTTTAATCTGAAATAGGTCCTGCACTAGACCTTTGAAACTTCTTTTATATATTGAGATATTATTAACAGACAAGAAAACTCACAGATCTAAAGTGTGAACACTGAAATTCAACAACTTTTGGCAACTGCATTTGCCAGTGTTACCACCACTCAACACAACCCAGGTCTCCATCCTCCCAGGAACCCTTCTGTTCCTTGCTGTCAATTCCTTCCTCACATCCCACTACCTGATTTCTATCAATCACAGTTAGTTTTGTTGTATATGGGTTCCATTTATATGGTCATTCTTATGCTTTAATTTTTTTTCTGGCTTCTATTGTTTACTGTATTGCTTTTCAGATTCATGCACATTGTTAAGTGTATTCGTCATTCACTCTTTTTATTACTGTGTATTTGTCATTCACTCTTTTTATTACTGAGTCCTTACATTCCATTGTAAGGATTCAGCATTCTCCTGTTGATGAGGATTTACATTGTTTCTACTTTCTGGCAATTATCTACATTGCTTCTATGTACGTTCTTAAAGGAGACTTTGGGTAAATGTGTTCTAATTTCTTTTAGGTACATACCTAGGAGAAAGTAGGTGGATCACAATAGGTATATCAAACTTCTATAAGAAAGTGCCACATACTCCTAAAAGTGGTAGTAATACTGTACTTGCATACCAGAAATGTATGAGAGCTCCAGTCCACATCCTTGCACATATTTGATTGGTGGTGCCTGTGGCTTAGTGAGTAGGGCGCTGGCCTCATATACCGAGGGTGGCAGGTTCAAACCCAACCCCGGCTGAACTGCAACCAAAAAATAGCTGGGCATTGTGGCGGGCACCTATAGTCCCAGCTGCTCGGGAGGCTGAGGCAGGAGAATCACAGAAGCCCAAGAGCTGGAGGTTGCTGTGAGTCCTGTGACGTCATGGCACTCCACTGAGGGCGGTAAAGTGAGACTTTGTCTCTACAAAAAAAAAAAAAAAAAAGAAAAGAAAAGAAATTTTAACCAGTCTACAAGACATCAAGTGCTATTTGATTACAGTTTTTATAGTTTTGTATTCCCTTGATGACTAATGGCATTGAGTCCTTTTCAAACACTGGTTGATAATTCACCTGTCTTCTTTTGTCAAGCATCTGTTCAATTATTTTGTTAATTAAAAAAAAAATTTCATTGTTTTATAAAAAATATTAGTTAATAGTTTTTTGTCTATTCTGAATTCAAGTTCATGGCCACACAGAGATTGTAAATATATTTGTGTATTCATTTCATTAATGGCATCTTTTGATGAGCAGAAAATTCTAATTTTGATGAAGTCCAAAGTTTTCAAAATTTTGCTTTTATGGTTTATACTTTATGGGTCTTGTTTAAAAAATGTTTGTGTACTCAAGGTGATGAAAATATTCTCTTGTTTTTTTTCCCTCACAAATGTTATAGTTCTGGTTTATGTCTAAGTATGTAATTTGTCTTTAATTAATTTTTATGTATGTGGAGAAAAGGTATAATGGTTTATTTTTCCCTATAAGAATTCATTTGTTTTATCAGTATTTTTTAAGAATACATTTTTTTACTACATAGAATTGACTTGTCTTCTTTATGCAAAATCCACTGGCAGTAGGAATATGGGTTTATTTCTGCATATTCTATCCTGTTCAATTGATCTAGAGTCTATTCTATGATCCTACCATGTGTATTAAATGTTCTTGGTTACTATAGCTTTAGAATAAGACTTGAAATCAGATGAGGTTAGTTCTCCAGCCTTGTTTATCTTTCTCAAGATTTTTTTGATTATTCTAGAGCTGTAGATTTGCCATATACATTTTAGGATTATCCTGTGTATTTCTAATATGTAGCCTGATAGAATTTTGATAGAGATTATGTGTGATAGGGATTATGTTTGAATGTCCTAATATTCAGTCTTATAGTATATGAACATCAATAACTTTTTATTCATTCATGTTTTTAAAATTTTTTAGCAATGTTCTGTGATGTTTAGTAGTGAAATCTTGCATATATTTCATTAGATTTATTCTTAGGTATTTGATATTTTGATGTTATTAAAAATTTTATTGTTTCATTATTTTGGAACCACTTCAAAGTTTCCAAAATGCCTTAAAAACAGAACAAAGAAACTACTTCTTGAGACATTTGAGAGTCAGTTTCACACCATTTCCTAATACTTGAACATGCACGTCCTAAGAACAAGGGCATTCCCAATATAGCTACAATACAACCATCAAAATTATGAAAAATCATATATGCATATATACTCTTAACACATAATCTTCAGACTCCATTCAAGTTTTTTCAGCTGCCCCAAAAATGCTCCTTATGAGACAAGAATCTGGTCCAGAATTGTGTGTTATATTTAGTTGTGCTGGTCTGAAGCAAATCTTCCATCTTTCTTTGACTTTCACAACCTGGACAAATTTTAAGATTATTTTGCAGAATTTTAATTTGTCTGATTTTTTTCCCCTTTTGATTATGTTCCATCTATTCCTCTTTGACAGAAATATCACAGAAGCGAGACAGGGTTCTTATTGTGTTCAATCAAGTGGCACACAGTCTTGGTTTGTTCCGTTTCTGATCAAGTCTACTTTGATCAATTGATTAGGGGGATGTCAATTAGGCTTCGCACTATAAATTTACTCTTTCCTCCCCTTGTCGTAGGCAGTTTGTGTAGTGATAATTTAAAACTGTCTTATTCTTCAGCAAACATTGAATTTATTCATTATCAGTATAGGCTTCTGTGTTCATATTTTATTTAGTAAGCTTTAATCCATTCATATTATCATTCTGTAGTTTGCTGAAATTATCCCAGATCTAGCTGACAGGAGCACCTTCAAGCTTAGCTCCTTGTCTTCTTAACATACTCCCTTGTTCTTTGACAATTTCCTTAACATAATATGTTCCAGGCTCACTTTGTACTGTATGCTTTTCTCTTTTTGGCCCTGGGACCAGCCATTTATCTAAGAAGTTCTGGCTCCTTTTGTTTCAGAAGGGTATTTAGAAACCAAGGTCTGAGACGTAGGTGTGCTCGTTATCATCTCTACATTTATATCTCTTCCTTTTATCTATATCTTATGTGGATATCTATATATACTCATTGAAAACTCTGGATTTACAGCAATATCTTCTATTCCAACACTACAGAGTTTTTCCTAATTTTCTCCATGTTTTCAAACTCTTTACTGACAGTGAGAAAAGTAGCACCCATCACCCCCGATGTGTTTGTTTGATTAACCCCACAATAGGTAACAATCACTAGCCATTGCTGCCATTCCTGCCCAGTGGTGGCTACTCAGGCACCCACCCTCCTGCTGTGGTCCCCTCCCAAGTGGATTCCCTATTCAACCTGCATGGGCTTTGGATCCCTGTATCTGACCACCCTCCCCTACGTGGGTGACCTTCCACTTTGCTCAGGCTCTGACACCAGGTGACAGACCATCTTCTCTAGCAGATGACCTCTATGCCATGCTCATCCTTAAACACCATGTACGCACCCATGGTAACTTTACCCAACTTCTCTACAGGGATGACTAATTTGTTCAGCCCCACCTGATGGCTTTTGGACTGAATTGTTTGCAAATAAAGGGAAGGGAAAGGGGAAAAGCTGGTATGTTTTTAAATTTCAATTTTTAATTGTTTGTAGCTTACAAATTGTTATACAACTAATTCTTGGAAATCAGCCTTGTATCCTGTGACCTTGCTGAACTTACTAATTCGTTTTAATAGTTTGGTAGATTACTTTGGACATTCTATATATACAATAATGTAGTTTGCAAACTGTTAGAAGTTTATGCCTTTTCCAATCTTTATAATTTTTTTCTTATTTATTTTTTATTTCCTATTAATATGAAGGTACAAATATCATGTAATAATCATTACAGTGTTTGCATTTCTTAGGTACAATCCCTGTTGTAGTTGTGTCCATCCCCAGGAGGTGTACCACATACCCTTACATTGTGCCTATTAGGTGGGAACACACCAATCGCCCTTCCTCCTCTCCTCTCCCCCATCCCCCTCACCTCCAACTTGAATTGAATTGAGTTTTTCTCTTATGTGGGCATGTATTAGATCATCTACCAGCTTCATGCTAGTATTGAGTACATTGGATATTTACTTTTCCATTCTTGTGATGCTTTACTAAGAAGAATGTGTTTTAACTCCATCCACTCAATCCAGGTTAATAGAAAGGATATAAAGTCTCCATCTGTTTTAAGGGGTGTGTGTGTGTGTGTGTGTGTGTGTGTGTATCACAGTTTATTAATCCACTCCTAGGTTGATGAATAGTTAGGTTGTTTCCATGACTTGGCAATTGTAAATTAAACTGCAAAAAACAATCTAGTGCAAATGTCCTTATGACAACATGATTTCTTTTTCTTCTGGGTTTATGTTTAGTAATGGGATTGTTGGATCAAAAAGAAGGTCTACTTTGAGTTCTTTGAGGATTTTCCATATTTCTTTCCAAAGAGGCTGTATTAGTTTGCAGTCCCACCAACAGTGTGCAAGTGTTCCCTTTTCTCCACATCCATGCTAGCGAGCATCTGCAGCTTTGGGACTTTGTGAAGTGGGCCCTTCCCACTGGGGTTAGGTGATATCTTAGCGATATCTTGATTTGCCTTTCTCTGATGATAAGGGATGGTGAGGATTTTTTTCACATGTTAGCCATTAGTCTGTCTTTCTCAGAGAAGGTTCTGTTCATGTCTCTTGCCCAGTGATGGACGGGATTGTTTGCTCTTTTTTTGTTGGTTAATTTAAGCTCTCTTAGGTTCTCGTTATCAACCCTTTGCCAGCTTTGTTACTTGAAAATATCTTCTCCTATTCTGAAGGTTGTCTATTTGCTTTAATTGTTGTGTCCCTAGCTGTGTAGAAGCCTTTCACCTTAATTAAATCCCATTAGTTTATTTCTGGTTTTGCGATTACCAGTGAAGTCTTCTTCATAAAAATCTTTTCCCAGGCTGACATTCTCAAGAGTTTTTCCAATGCTTCCTTCTAGGATGTTTTTTGTTTCATATAATAGATTTAAATCTTTTAACCATTTTGAGTCAATTTTTATAAGTGGTGAAAGGGGTCCATGGAATTTTAGTCTTTTACATGTGGTTAACCAGTTCTCCCAGCACCATTTATTAAACAGGGATTATTTTCCCTAGTGTAAGCTTTTGTTTAGTTTATCAAAGATCAGATGGCAATAAGAGTCTGATTTCATCTCTACATTTTCTATTTAGTTCTGTATGTCTATTTTTCTATCTTTGTGCCAATACCATGCTGTTTTGATCACTGTGGACTTGTAATATAACCTGAAATCTGGTAGAGTGATGCCTCTGGCTTTGCTTTTATTACTAAGAATTGCCTTGGCTATATAGGTTTTTTTCTGGTTCCATACAAAATGAAGAATTACTTTTTCCAGTTCTTCAAATTATGATGTTGGTATTTTAATGAGGATTGCATTAAGTCTGTAGATTGCTTTGGGAAATATACACGTTTTATTAATGTTGATTCTTCTGGTCAAGAGCATGGATGTTCTTCCATTTATTAATATCTTCTGCCATTTTTTTCCTTAGGGTTTCATAATTCTCTTTGTAAAGTTTCTTCACTTCCTTTGTTAGGTATATTCCCAGGTATTTCATTTTCTTTGAAGCTACTGTGAAGGGAATTGTGTCCTTGATTTGCTTCTCAACTTGGCTGTTATTGGTATATACAGTGGTTACTGATTTGTGGATATTGATATTGTACCCTGACAAATCACTATATTTCTTAATCACTTCCATGAGTTTTATAGTTGAATCGCCAGGGTTTTCTAAGTATTGGCAAAGAGAGAGAGTTTGACCTCCTCTTTTCTTGTTTGGATGCCCTGGATATCCTTCTCTTGCCTGATTGCACTGGCTACAATTCCAGATCTATGTTGAATAGTAGTGGTGATAGTACACATCCTTTCTTTTTTCCAGTTCTAAGTGGAAAAGCTTTTAGTTTTACTCCATTCAGTATGATGTTAGCTATGAGTTTGTCACAGATAGTATCAATCAATTTAAGAAATGTGTCATCTATACCTATTTTCTTAAGTATTCTTGTTAGAAAAGGATTCTGCATTTTATCAGATGCTTTTTTTTTTGCATCTGTTGAGAGGATCATATGGTCTTTGCTTTTGCTTTTATTTATGTGGTGAATTACATTTATGGATTTATATATGTTAAACCAACCCTGCGTCCCTGGGATAAAGCCTACTTTATCATGATATATAATATATTTTTAATGTGTAGCTGTAAACAATTTGCAAGGATTTCACTGAAAATTTTTGCTTCAATACTCATTAGTAAAATTGGTCTGTAGTTCTTCTTTTCAGTTGGGTCCTTTCCTGTTTTTGGTATAGGGTGATGTTTGCTTCATGGAATGTATTGGGGAAGGTTCCTTCCTTCTCAATATTTTGGAATAAGTTCTGTGGTAGAGGTACAAACTTACCTTTGAAGGTTTGACAGAATTCTGGTGTGAAGCCTGTGGAAAGCAGGCAGGCTGAATTCCTCATGGGCCTTCCAACTCAAGATAAAGTGCCCAGTCAGGGGAATGTCTACATCACTATCCCTGAATGGGGATTCAGCAGTATAGGCAGGCTAAATTAGGGAAGTTATGATAGCTCAAAGGGACACAATTTATCTTCCCTCTTCTCTTCTCCCTGTGTGTGTTTTCTGGCCACTTCAGATGTTCCATTACCTATGTTCCTATTGACACAACTGCTGCCCTTTACCCAGCCTTCCTGGAGGCCTTGAGCTCCCTTTTCTTTTATCATTCATTGTTGTGCATTCTGCACATTTACCCCATTGCTGTGCTCAATAAAAGACCACTGAGAAGCAGGAACAGGATTGTACTGTCTTGAGCTGCCAGTAGGCTCTAAAGAGTGTGTATGCCTCCCCAGGCTCTCAGGCCTTTATGCACTAAATTTGTATGAAAGTCTTGTATTTTTTCCAATGCTATCTCCTTTGTTGGCCATGTCTCAGGTTGGGGTCCCTGCGAATCCCAACAGAAGCCATCTGGTCCAGGGATTTTTTTATTTGGGGGCTTTCTTATTGATTCTTCAATTTCAGTCCTTGACATTAATCTATTCAAGAGATCTATTTCTTTCTGTTTAAGTCTAGGAAGGTTGTGTGATTACAGGTATTGGTCCACTTCCTCTACATTGTCAAATTTCTGCATGTAGAGTATACTTTTTATTTTTTTATTTTTTTAATGCACTGGTTATAATTTCTAGGATAATGTTGAATATGAATGGTGAGCACAAACATCAATGCCTTCTTTTCAATTTTGGGGAAAAGGATTTGCTATTTCGAACTTAAGTATGATGAGAGATTTGGTGGTAGCTGCAGGTTTTTCATAGATATATTTTATCAGCTTGAGAAAGGATTTTAAAAAAATTTCTAGCCTGCTGAATTATTTTGGTTTAAATCATAAAAAGGTATTGGATTCCAGGATCTTTTCAATGTATTTTTCTTAATTGACACAAATTGAATATATTTATGGTATACAACACAATGTTTTGATATATGTAACTATTGCAGAGTTACTAAATCGAGGCAATTAAAATATGCATTACCTCATGTATCCTTTTTGGTGGTGAGAGCACTTAAAATCTATTCTCTTAGCAATTTTTCATGTGTACAATATAACTATAGTCATCATAATGTACAATAGATCTTGTGAACTTACTCTTTTTGTTTGACTGAAGTTTTATATCCTGTGACAAACATCTCCTCAATACCCTTGCCCCCAGCTTTGACATTTTTTTGACTCCTTGTATGAGTAAGAACATGTAATATTTATCTTTCTGTGCTGGTTTATTTCACTTAACATAATGTCCTCCAGGTTCATGCAAGTTATTGAAAATGACATGATTTTCTTCTTTTTAAAAGTTGAATAGCATTCCATTGTATATATATATACCACATTTTCTTTATCTATTCATCCACTGATGGAAGTTAGATTGATTTTATATCTTTGCTATTGTGAGTAGTGCTTCAGTGAAGATAGGAGTGACAATATCTCTTTTATATACTACTTTTATTTGACATAGACATACTAATTTTATTTTGGATATATACCCAGTAGTGAGATTGCTGGGTCATATGGTTGTTCTATTTTTAATTTTGGGGGGGAAATTTCTATACTGTTTTCTGTAATGGTTGTACTAATTTACATTCTTACTAACAATGTAAAAGCGTTCCTTTTTCTCTACATTCTCAACAACACTTATTATTTTTCCTCTTTTACCTTTTTAATAATAGTCATTACAATGGATATAGTAAGGTGATATCTCATGTGGTTTTAATTTGCATTACCCTGATGATTAGTGATGTTGAGCATTTTTTAATATATCTATTGGTCATTAGTATATTTTCTTTTAGGAAATGTCTCTTCAGATCCTTCACCCATTTTTAGTTAGGTTGTTTTATGGCTATTGAATTGTTTGAGTTTCCTATATATTTTAGATATTAAGCCCAATCAAATGTATAGTTTATAAATGTTTTCTTCTGTTTTGTAAGTTGTCTCTTTACTCTCTAGATTGTTTTCTTTGCTGTGCAGAAGCTTTTAAATTTGATATAATCCCATTTGTCTATTTTTACTCAAAAAGCCTGTGCTTTTGAGGGCATATCCAGAAATTCATTATTATTGCCCAGACCACTGTTATAGAACTTGCCCTCTGTGTTTTCTTCTGGCAGTTCTGTAGCTTTAGGTCTTATTTTTTATGCAGCAGTATATTTTGAGTTGATTTTTGTATATAGCAGGTCTAATTAGATCTAATTAGATCAAGGTCTAATTTCATTCATCTGCATATGTGTATTCAGTTTTCTCAATAGCATTTACTGAAGAAACTGTTGTTATTCTTTCCTTATTGTGTTTCCTCAGCTTCTTTGTTAAAAACCAATTAACCATAAAGGTATGAATTTATTTCTGGGCTCTCTTCCATTGGTCTATGCATTAGTTTTTATGCCAGTCCATGCTGTTTTAATTATTATAGCTTTGCAGTATGTATTGAAATTAGGTGGTGTGATCTGTCCACTTGTTTTTTTCTGCTCAAGATTGCTCTTGCTGCCCTTATGTCAGGATGCTGGAGTGGGTACTGATTCAATCTAATCTGTATTTGAGCTCAGTCTGGGCTTTGTTACAGCTTTTATTTGATTCAGTTTTCCCCTGGCTTCAGATGATTTGTGTATGGGATTAAGACCTTCAGCAAGACTTGGGATTTGAGCACTAGCAAGACTACATAAACAAGTTATTGGCTTTCAGAACTAACCACAAGAGGTCTATTTTTGTTCTACCACCATCCTTCAAGCTTGCTGGGTTCTGAAGAATTCTTTTTGCTTCCTAGTCCTGATTTCTGCTTTCAAAGCCTGGGACACTTTTCAATCCTGTTTTCCTGCCTCTGGGTCTTGTGAGTGAGCAGCAATAGCCACTATGTAGTACCAGAATGCTTTAGAGGGAGATTTTATTGTATAAATTCTCAGCTCTTTGATATAACAAAAGTGATTTGTTTTGATTCTTTGGGTGACAGCAACTGTCTTTCATGATTTTTTTTTTAATGTCCAAAACAGAAGGGAATCCTACTGACTTTTTCTGAATACTATAGTTTACAGATGACTTTGAGATGCAATGCAAAAAAGTGTTGATAACACTGCCTCAATTGATGTGATATGTTAATTATGGTAATGGCTTTGATTCTGCATCATCCTTATATCTATAACTTTTACAATATAATTTTATAGCTGATTTTATAAATAGATGAACTGTTTCTCCAACTCTTAAATCTGGGTTCACCTTGTATATGAGTTTGTTAGAGATGCAATAACAAAGCATCATAGATTGAGTGGCTTAAACAATAGAAATGTATTTTCTCACTGTTTTGGCAGCTGAAAGTTCAAGTTCAAGGTATTGGCAAGATTGGTCTTTCCTGAGGCCTCTGTCCTTGGTTTGCAGATGGCAACCTCCTTGCTGTGTCCTCCCGTGGTCTTTTCATTCTGTGTGTCTATGTGTCCTGGTATCTTTTGATCTTATAAAGACACCAGTTCTAGTAGACTAGAGCCCCACCCTTATGACCTTGTTTAACTTTAATTATCTCATTCAAGGCCCATTCCCCATATACAGTCACATTGGGGTTAGTTGCCCTGGCCTAGTAGGGGTGGGGAACCTGCAGTCTTCTGCTTTCAAGATTGTTCTTTTTCAAGCACCAAAGGAGGCAAGAAAAGCCCCATCTTCCTCTGCTGTGCCTGTTTAATAAAAAGTTGTTTTGATAAAATAAGTATGCAGTCTAAAGGCTACATTTAAGGACCTAGAAGGCTACAGTTTCCCCACCCATAGGTACTTCAATATATGAATGAAATGGGGGCACAATTCAGTTCATAACAACTTGTAAACTACTTGGACCATTAGAATATGATGGAAATGATAGTGTGTCAGTTTTGAAACTAGAGCTTAACAGGACTTGTACCTTCTACTTTCTTTTTTGGAATCTGCCTAGTTGCTATGATGTAGAGATTCACAGAGCTGGATGACTCCCTTTACTCCAGCCAATGGCTAACCAATCACAAGACATGTGAGGCTGTTCTTGACCAGCTACTACCAGATAACCTTGCAAAATGACTACAGGCACAAGGTGAGATCACTCAAGTTTTGCCCAGATCAGTAGAACTTCCCTGCTCACTCACTGACACATGAGTGATAATAAAAGCTTATTGTTAATTTAAACCACCAAATAATAAGGGACTTTATTTCCCAGGAATGAATAGCTAATGCAAGTGATAACAACTACCTAAGTTTCCTTTCTGCAAAAGAAAATTGTAGTTATACTCAACAACAGGAAGAGGTGGCAAATTTTGTGCAATCTGGGCAAAGTGTCCGAGGCACCCAGTCATCTGCATGTGATAGTGCATGTGATAGGAAGAAAATAGAGTTACTTCCCCCCTCTTCCCCCCCCCCCCCAACTGCTTGCATTAGAACTATACTTAGGGAGAGACTGTTTTTGTTTGGAAAAATACAGTAGCAGCCTTCTGATCTGATATAATTAGAACTGGTAGTTGGCTGGTTAATCTAGCAGAAGAATTAGAATTTCCTGTTAGCTATGAGTTTTCAGCTTTCTGTAGAGAGTAGTCCGTATGTTTTGCAGAGGAATGGAGAGTGTTGGTTATTTCAAAAAAGCAGATTTAGCAGATGTAGCTTAGGAGCATTGCTTGTAGCATTACTGTAGCTTGTACCCCTCCCCCCCCATAGCTTGCACTCCTCACCCCCTTTATGGAACAAGAGACCTAAGCGGATGTCCTGAGAAACACAATCATTATTACGTATACAACTCTGAGTTCCAAGTCACAGATGTGGAAATAATGTCCTTTATTTCTTCATTAATGCAGATGACTTCACTGTGTTTTTCCAAATAAACACATATCTACTGGGCCCCATCCTGGGAATTCAAGGAAATTAGGAACTGTGTCCTGTTCCTTCTTTGTATATCCCAAGTGTCTGGCAGAGATTATGTACCATCTACTGGTTGAATGTAGAAGTAGAGGGAGCTTACATCATTTGACTGAGAATGGTAAAATATAATTTAAGTTCTGACAGTAGAGTATCTTTAGGAGGAGAACTACCATTGTTCAGGAAAACAGCTTAATATAGACCACTTGGGTTTAGAAGGTGGTAAGATATGATAAAGAAGAATCATTAAGGAGACAGTGAAAACAAAGAGGTTATGGAAACTGGTCTTCAGAAGAGATGAATAGTAGTTTGAGAGTTATGACTTAGACAGAGCAAGGGAACAACTAGGAGCAGGAAGAATAGGAAAACGATGGAGACTTTACCTCTTTCATGTTTACAGGGATGGAGCTGGAACATATTCTTCTTAGCAAAATATCTCAAGAGTGGAAGAAAAAGTATCTGATGTACTCAGCCCTACTATGAAACTAATTTATAGCTTTCATATGAAGGCTATAACCCAATTATAACCTAAGAATGTAGGGAAGGGGGAGAGGGAGGGGAGGGGAGGGGAATGGAGGGAGGGTGATTGGTGGGACCACACCTATGGGACATCTTACAAGGGTACGTGTGAAACTTACTAAATGTAGAATATAAATGTCTTAACATAATAACTAAGAAAAAGCCAGAAAGGCTATGTCAACCAGTTTGATGAAAATATTTCAAATTGTATATAAAACCAGTGCATGGTGCCTCATGATTGCATTAATGTACATAGCTATGATTTAATAAAAATAAAATAAAATAAAATAAAATAAAATAAAATAAAATAAAATAAAATAAACCAGAGCAATTAGCTCCAGAAAAAAAAAGAATAGGAAAAAATAGGGCTCAGCTATGCATCCCCTGGGAAATTCTTTGGCAGACAGAGAGACTGATTGAATTTAAAGATAGTGAGGTACTTTGCTGTGCTGTGCTATCAAACACCCTTTATTGTGCTGAACTTTCAGTAAAAGTCTGCTACTCATATAGCCGTGGTTAAGGGATGGAGATCAGTGTAAAAATGGGCAGAGAGTGAGTTTATCCACAAACTAAAGTTTCTTTGGAACTGGAAGACTTTGAGCAAGAAATGAGTCAGTGATTATGACAACTCTTTTTTGACATCTCAAGGATCACCACAGAAGTGGTGACAATGCCGAGCTTTTCTAAGCATATGGTTTATGTCTTTGCCAATGTCATTTGAATTTCAAAGAATTGGGTGACTTGGGGAAGTTGATATCGGGATGGTGTGGATACCATTTTAGATATTGATATTAAGGAAGAAGACCTTTTAGGAAACTGTAGATGGGTATAGGATGCTATGAATAAGCAAATCTTCTTGGGAAGTCTGCCCCAAGGTAAATTTTTAACTTCACATATTACTTCTCACTCCTATGACTAGGTAGGTCCTAGGGAGACACCCTGCAGTTTTTTCTGCTTTTAGCTTATACTCAAAATCCATTTTATGACTTTCAGTATATGTTTAAAAGAAGTGAGTCTTATTTGTTTCTTCTGTTGTTGGAAAAATAGTACTTGTAACATCCTTAATTGATAAAGTTTGTGCAAATACTGTTCTCTTTTCTCAGTTTCATACAAGATAATTATAATTTCCAAAGAATTATTTCTCAAAATGTTTTTTTTTTTTGGACAATATTACATACTTATAATATTTTTGTATTAAAAATTTCCCCCCTTCCTCACTTGAATATTACCAAACTTTCTTTCAAAGTGTGTATTTGGAGCCTCAGTGTAATCTAGTCACTCAAGTACTGTGGAGGTGAAAAGTAATCCTGCTTTGGGCACCTGCCAAAGAGATTTGTCATTGAAGTAGCTGGTTCTAAGGACTGAAGCATGGGCATAATACTGGAACAGGAGTCCTGGGGTGAAATGTAGATCTTGTTTTCATAGTCCTACCCTTACTATTTGTTTCTTGGAGTTGGTGATTTCCTATATCCAAGTGTTTTTTGATTTAGGAAGCTGGGAAACTCTGATAAATACCAGATCACCACCTCTCCCCACTCTCCAATTGTTGGGTCTTTAAGATGAAGTGTTGAGTACCTGGAAGGGAATTCTAAGTTCCTGGTTATCAGAAGGTATATGGTACTTCTGAATTTGAGTACCATATACCTTCTGATAACTCTGTATCAGAATTTGAATCCCCAATGGAAAAGGGGGTTCAAATTCTGATTTCCCCACTTAATAATTTTCCTCAACTTATTAGTTATTATCTAAGTCCTTCAAGCTTTAATTCTCACATCTTTAAAATTATAATAAACATACATTTATCAGGGATTTGTTTTTCTTTAAAAAAATTGTGTTGCCTGTGTCCTACTCTAGAGATTCTGAGATTTAATTGGTTTGGGCTGCAGCCTGCAAGTTGGAATTAAAGAAAAAAATCTCTCCCAACTGATTCTAATGTGCAATGGAGGAGGTGGGGAGAAGAATAAAGAGGAGAAAGGGTGAGAGGGCAAGGGACTTGAATAGAGAGGATGTCATCACCTATTGTTTGTGTATCTTTTAGAGCAAGTTACTTAACCTCCCTACTATGCTTTGAATGTATGCCCCCAAAAGTTCACATATTGGAAATTTAATTGCCATTGTAAAAGTATTAGGAAGTGGAGCCCTTAAGAGGTGATAAAGCTATGAGAGTTATTTCACCCTCATGAATAGATTAATGCCACTATTGCCAGCATAGGTTTGTTACTTTGGGGGTAGGTTCCTAAATAAAGGACAAGTTCAGCCACCATTAGTGGCTGTTAGTCTTAAACTCTCACTTCCACTTCTGCCTCATGCTTTATCCCTTTCTACCAAGAGATAACTTTTACCAGATGCTGGATCCATGCTTTTGGACTTCCCAGCCTCTAAAATCATGAACCAAGTAAACTTCTGTTCTTTATAAATTATCCAATCTGTTGTATTTTGTTATAGTAGCAGAAAATGGACTAAGACACTTTCTCTTCTTCAGTTGCATCATCTGTTTAAAACAGGGATAATAATGGAACCCACTTAATAGGAATTTTATAAGTATTAAGTTAAAATATTTACAACAGTGAAAAGACTGTTTGATATAGAGACAGACCATTTTTTCTTTTATTGATATATAATATTTTATACATTTATGGGATACACATGATATCTGGAGTATCCATTACCTTGAATGTTTATCATTTATTTATTTCTTTTCTTTTATTTTTTTTTAGAGACAGAGTCTTACTTTGTCACCCTTGGTAGAGGGCCATGGCATCACAGCTCATAGCAGCCTCCAGCTCTTGGACTTAGGCAATTCTCTTGCCTCAGCCTCCTGAATAGCTGGGACTACAGGCACCCACCATAATGCCTGGCTTTTTTTTTTTGTTGTTGTTGTTGTTGTTTCAGTTTGGCCAGGGCCAGGTTCGAACCTGCCATCCTCGGTATACGGGGCCAATGCCCTACTCACTGAGCCATAGGTGCCACCCGAATGTTTATCATTTCTATGTGTTGGTAGATTGCAAACCCTCTCTTCTGGCTACATTGGAATATGCAATATACTGTTGCTAACTATAATTGCCCTAGTTTTCTATTGAACATTAGAACTTAATTCTTCTACATAGCTGTAAGTTTCCATTCACCAACCTCTCTTCATTTCTCTCTTCATTCTCACCTTTCCTAGCCTCTGATATCTATTATTCTATTTTCTATCTGAATAAGGTAAAATTTAGATTAATGGATCCTAAATATGAGTGATACTATGTAGTATTTGTCTTTTCAGGCAGGACTGGTTAAATACTATTATTATTAATGACTAAATTATCATAAATAGATCACATATCCTTTTACTGGCTTGATATATCAAATAGAATTACATTTCTTTCATTTTTAAAGGATTTTACTGTTGTAAACAACACACTCATAAAAGTGCACAAATCACCAGGTGCAATGTTTCACACCTGTAATCCTAGCACTTAGGGAGGCTGAAGCAGTGTATACATTGAGCTCAGGGGTTTGAGATCAACCTGAGCAAGGGCAAGATCCCGTCTCTAGTAAAAACAGAAAAACTAGCCAGACATTGCAATGGGTGCCTGTAATCTCAGCAATTCAGGAAATTGAGGCAAGAAGGATCTCTTGAGCCCAGGAGTTGGAGGTTGCTGTGAGCTATGACACCAAGCCACCCTTATCCAGGTTGACAGAGTGAGATTGTCTCAAAAAAGGTTATAAATCTTAAGTGTACTCTTTTAATGTTCAATAGTCATCTCACTGCCCAGATTAATATGTAAACATTATCTAGAACACTAGAAGATGTCCATGTTCTTTCTTTATCATTACCTCCCTCTAACACCGCCATTATTGACTTTTATTATCATTCATTAATTTTTTTCTACTTTGATTTTGATAAACAGAGTCATACTGCATGAGCCCTATTGGTTCTGAATTTTTTTTTTTTTAAGTAAATTTATTTCAGGTTAATGTGGCTACAAACAACCAGGCCAAAATATTTGATTTTGTTATATAGAGACCCTCTTGTGGCTATGTCCCATACATTACATACATTACATACAGGTGTGCCAAACACCCCCCACACTGTGCTCATTCAGTGAGAGCACCCAACTCCTTCCCACTCCCCCCAGTTTGAATTGAAATGAATTTTTCACCTATGTGAGCATGTATTAGATTGTCTACTGGCTTCAGATTAGTATTGAGTACAATGGATAATTGCTTTTTCATTCTTGTGATAACTTAGTACTAAGAAGAATGTATTTCAACTCCATCCAAGATGTTACAAAAGATGTGCAAGTAATCTACAGATTCAGTGTAATAACTGTTAAGATACCAGCATCATACTTTCAAGATTTGGAAAAAACAATTCTGTTTCATATGGAACCAGAAAAATCCTCATATGGTTCTGACTTCTTTTGTTCAACATTTTATCTATGAAATTTATCTATAATTTTGTGTCTAATAGAAGTTTGTTCATTCTAATTGCTGTGCAATGTTCCATTATATGACTCTACTACAATATGTTTACATATATATATTTATTACTATATATATATGACATATATATTTATTACTATGTATATATTGCTGGACAATGGGATGAGATCCAGCTTGAATCCATAGTGGAAAATGTTTTTGTAAATTATTTTTATACAGATTTTTAACTCTATTACATTTCTTGAAATGAAGTCTACTTTGTTTGATTTAGTTTAACTACATTGGCTTTGGCATATTATCATATACTTTTACCATCCTTTTGCTTTCACCTTTTCTAGATTTTTATATTAAAAGCCTGTATCTTATAAGTAACATACAACTTGTTTTTATCCAGGTTGAGAATCTCTTCCAACTGATTGTTTAGCCCATTAACATTTAATGTTAAGCAGAGAGAGGGAAGGAGGGAGAGGGGTGGGGCCTTGGTGTGTGCCACACCTTCTGGGGGCAAGACACGATTGCAGGAGGGACTTTACCTAACAAATGCAATCAGTGAAACCTGGCTTATTGTACCCTCAATGAATCCCCAACAATATTTAAAAAAAAAAGTTTCATCATACTTTTGTTTGTACTATCTTTTGGATTAATTGATTAGTTCTTATTATTCCATTTGGCTTTTTTTTAGCTTGTTGTTTCATCCCACCAAGCCCATGACTAGAATTGTTCCAAAAGCCAAGGCAGAGGAGAGCCGACAAAGAAGTACTCCAAACCATGCCAAGATGGGGCTGGTTGAGATTTCAGAGAAAGAGGCACTAAACATCAGAGTGATCTGTGCAAGGCATTTATTAAAGGAACTTACAGAGTGCTATAGCAATCCTTGTGTTGGACAGCTACAGAAAAGGGGTGGTCTATTTAGATATATCTGTGGTGAGAGGACAGGGTATGATGGAATTCTTATGAGAGTTTGAGGAATTTGGCTCAGAGCTGGGGCCAATTTCTTATAGCATATTTTTTTAACAACAGCTTACATAATGTTGTTAGTACCTGGTAATGTTCAGGCTCAAGATTGGGTTCAAGCCTTTTGCGAAAAACCTACAACTGTCTGGGTCATAGGACAGTCAAGGCATTCTGAGATTTTTGATTGGAACTCAGAAAGAAAATAGGCAGATATGGGAGACCCTATACTTGTTAGTATACATTCTATTATTTCCCTTTTTGAGGTTTTAGCCAAAATTTTAGTATGCATCATTAACTTACTAAGGTCTGCTTTTTGTAACCACTTTTCACCCTATTTCTCGGACAAAGCTAAACTCTTACAACAGTTAATTTCTGTTTAACTCTTCCTATTTCTTATGTCAGTTTTTTATGTCATTTTTGTTACATATTTTAATTCTGAAAATATAGCAAACATTACAAGAGAGACTACCAATGTTTTGTTAGTCAACATTCATTTAGATTTACTCACATATTTATTCTTTTTAGGACTTATTCTTTCCAATGTTGTCTAGTTTTCTTTTAGGATTGTTGTTTTCATTTTCTACCCACAACCCCCCTTTAATATTTTCTCTATTGCCAGTCTGCCATAATTAAATCTTTTAGGTTTTGTTTATCTAAAATATATCTATTCTATTTTCAACTTCATGCTGTATATAAAACTTGAGGTTGGAAGTTATTTTCTGTCAGTATTTTAAAGGTATCATTTCATTGCTTTTAGGTTCCATCATTTTAGTTGAGAAGTGTGCTTATTGATATTCCTTGGAAAGTTATGTACCTTCTCGCTCCTCTGGCTTTTTTTTTTTTTTTTTAAATTAAATCATAGCTGTGTACAGTAATGTAATCAAGGGGCACCATACACTGGTTTTATAGACAATTTGACATATTTTCATCACACTGGTTAACATAGCCTTCCTGGTATTTTCTTTCTTTTTTTTTTTTTTCTGGCATTTTCTTAGTTGTTGTGTTAAGACATTTATATTCTACATTTACTAAGTTTCACATGTACCCTTGTAAGATGCACTGTAGGTGTAATCCTACCAATCACCCTCCCTCTGCCCATCCTCCCCCCTTCGTCCCCTCCCTCTCCCCCTTCCCCATACTCTTAGATTATAACTGAGTTATAGCTTTCATATGAAAGCCATAAATAAGTTTCATAGTAGGGCTGAGTGCATTGGATAATTTTTCTTCCATTCTTGAGATACTTTACTAAGAAAAATATGTTCCAGCTCCATCCATGTAAACATGAAAGAGGTAAAGTCTCCATCTTTCTTTAAGGCTGCATAATATTCCATGGTGTACATATACCACAATTTATTAATC
>CAUYPK010051127.1:0-30008 GCA_963574355.1 Loris lydekkerianus | reverse complement strand
TGCTTTACTCACTATGTTCTTGGCTGTGCAGAAGCTTTTTAGTTTGATCAGGTCCCAATAGTGTATTTTTGATACTGCTTCAATTGCCTGGGGAGTCCTCCTCATAAAATATTCACCCAGGTCGATTCCTTCAAGAGTTTTTCCTGCACTTTCTTTAAGTATTTTTATAGTTTCATGTCTTAAGTTTAAATCTTTTATCCAATGAGAGTCTATCTTAGTTAATGGTGAAAGGTGTGGGTCCAGTTTCAATCTTCTACAGGTTGCCAGCCAGTTCACCCAGGAAGGCTATAACCCAACTGTAGCACAAGACTATGAGGAAAGGGCCAAGGAAGGGGAAGGAGGGGGGGAGGTTAGGCTGGAGGGAGGGTAATGGGTGGGACCACACCTACAGTGCATCTTAGAATGGGTACAGGCGAAACTTACTAAAGGCAGAATACAAATGTCTACATACAATAACTAAGAAAATGCCATGAAGGCATTGAACCGTTTGATGAGAATATTTCAGATTGTATATGAAACCAGCACATTGTACCCCTTGATTGCACTAATGTACATGGCTATGATTTAACAATAAAAAAAAATTAGAACCTGCTGTTCTGAATCTCTAAAAAAAAATAATAAAAATAAATAAAATAAAATAAAATTACCAGTTGCAATAATGCTGTTATGATGATGGTGATGATGTTGCCTACTCTACAAAGGTTCTAAACTTCCTCTTGAGATTTTCAGTTTTACCTGGGACTAGATGGTGACCTCTATTGTTCTTCCTGATCATTCAATACCTATAGAGGAATGAAATGTTAGCATCCAACTTTCCAGTTGCAATCAACTTCACGTCCCAGTAGTTCTTAGGTAAGGAGGTGGTAGACTGGAAGAAGGAAAGACTTGAATATTTGGGAGCCACTTCTGAAGGGAGAGAATTCACAAAGTCAGCACTGTTTACTCTGATATTTGTTCCCTTTGCAATGGAAACTGCACAGCAACATCCAGAGTCACCAGTTCAAATGTATATATCTTAACATCAGATGTATCTCCAGAGCAAAATTACACTCCTACAGAATTCAATAAAATTGTAAAGTTTGAAAGTGTAGTAATAAATGATCTGTGCTAAGGAAAACAAAGAGAATTAACAAGTTATAAAAATCACAAAAGCTAGAAATATGCAGTAGATTAGGATTTGATCGCGATCCGTGGTGATGCTAATTAGGAACTGCAGACCCCTCCCAAAAGATTATCACAGGAATACCAAGGTGGACTGAGATCAGTTTAACTTCAGCCTACTTGCCCTGCTGGGATAGAGGGAAATTCATTTAGGGGAAAGCAGAATTACATCCTTTTTCTTTGGACCTAGAGCACCTTGAAAAACTGTAAGTCTCCTTTTGCTCAATCTACCCTTTGGGTGTAGGATGTGTTGCTGGGGACACATATTTAGTGTCTCTCTGATGTGGCTGTCTTTGCACTGTTTAAATGTATGAACTTGATGGTGGAGGGGTGGCATCCAACCAAGATTTAAGGATGGCAGAATGCTTCCGCAATATCAGGGGAATGTTTTGTTAAAGATATAAACTTGAGAATAGAAATTGACTACCAAGAAGAAATTTTACCCACTTTGAATTTGTGATTCATGAACCTTGTCCCCATCTCTCTCTTCTATCCCCTTTTCTCATCTTAGAATAAGAACAAATCTAGGAAATACTAAGTCTAGTAATGAATATAAATGTTTGGCACATAGAATATTGAATTACGGGGCTCAGCGGCCATAGCACAGTGTTTACGGCACCAGCCACATACACCAAAGTTGGCAGGTTCGAGATTGGACCAGGCCAGCTAAACAACAGTGACAACTGCAACAAAAAAATAGCCGGCCATTGGGGCGGGCGCCTGTAGTCCCAGCTACTTGGGAGGCTGAGGCGAAAGCATCGCTTCAGCCTAAGAATTTGAGGTTGCTGTGATCTGTGATGCCATGGCACTCTACTGAGGACAACAGAGACTCTGTCTCAAAAAAAAAAAAAAAAGGAAGAAAATTGTCTTATGGATGTTTGTTGTATACACAGAGAATCACTCATTTGAAGCTTTAAGTTATTAGACCTGTTATTATCTTTATTTTATTTTATTTTTTGAGACAGTCTCATTCTGTTGTCCTTGGTAGAGTGTCATGGCATCATAGCTCACAGCAACCTCAAACACTTGGGCTCCAGTGATCTTGCTTCCGTCTCCCAGCATCCTGAGTAACTGGGACTACTAGTGCCTGCCACAATATCCAGCTAGATTCTTTTCTTTTCTTTTCTTTTCTTTTCTTTTCTTTTTTTTTTTTCTTTCTTCCTTTCTTTTCCTTCCTTCCTTTCTTCCCCCCCCCCCCACTTTTTTTTTTAAGTGGAAATGGAGTCTTGCACTTGCTTAGGCTGGTCTTGAACTCTCTCTTTTTATGGAGGCAGAATCACTTTGTAGCTCTCTGTAGGGTGCCGTGGCATACTTCACAGCAACCTCAAACCCTTGGGCTCAAGCGATTCTCTCGCCTCAGTCTCCTTAGTTGCTGGGACTACAGGTGCCCACCACAATGCCTGGCTATTTTTTCTGTTTAGAAGGCTCAGGCCGGGTTTGAACTCACCAGCCCAGATGCATGTGACTGGCGCCCTAATCACTGAGATACGGGTACCCAGCCCAGTCTTGAACTCTTAAGCTGAGGCAATCCACTCCCTTCTGCCTTCCAGAGTGCTAGGATTACAGGCAGGGCCCGGCATATTTAATGTTTTTTTCCTTGTTGCAGTTTGGCCAGGGCTGGGTTTGAACCCTCCAGCCTCGGTATATGGGGCCGGCACCCTACTCAGTGAACCGCAGGTGCCACCCAATTTTTATTTTATTTTTTGAGACAGTATCACTTTCTTGTACTTGGTAGAGTGCTATGATGTCATAGCTCACAGCAACCTCAAACTTTGGGGCTCAGGAGATACTCTTGCCTCAGCCTTCCAAGTAGCTGGGACAAAAAGTGCCCCCCTCGATGCCCGGCTATTTTTTAGAGACAGGGTCCCGCTCTTGCTCAGGCTAGTCTGGAACTCCTGAGCTCAGGCAATCTACCTGTCTTGGCCTGGCTGCATTTTATTTTCTTTTTTTTCTTCAAGTTTATTTTCGAGACAAGGGCTTACTTTGTCACCCAGGCTGCAATGCAGTGGCTTGATCACAGCTCACTGCAACCTTTTGTTTTCAGGCTCAAGCTTTCTTTCTGCCTCAGCCTCCCAAGTAGCTAGGGCTACAGGCTTGTGCCTCCATGCTGGTGAGAGACAGGGTCTTCCTATGTTGCCTTGGCCCTGTGCTTTTAAAAGCAATTAAATATAAGGGGGAAAAACTGAGATGGCTGATTCTTTGCCATCTTTCTACACCAGTGATTTTCAACAGGTATACCGCGGCACACCAGGTACTGTCAAAACTTTTAAACATCATGAATTAAATTATTTTTGAAAGAAATTCAAAGCACAATAAGTATATTCTTTGTTTAGTTTTTTTTTGATCAGCATAATTTAAGTGTGCTATGGAAGTTCAACTATGTGTTACGGTGGGGCTTGAGATAAAAAAGGTTGAAAACACTGCTCCACACGTGGGGTGGAGTTGGTAAGTGTCATGCAAGAATTTATAAGTCAATGGCATGGTTCACATAATTATAATTGTGAAGGATCAAATAAGACAAAGATTATAGGTTTGATTTGTTCCTCTCAATGTTGCCTTCAATTACGAGAAATATTGGATGTCTGACACAACTCTCAGGCAACATTATGTAAGACAATGTATAAAAGTACAGAAGAATTGTGTTTTAACTTTTCTGATGAACTTTTCAATTTAGATAAAAAGGAAACAACAAAAAAATTTTTACCCTTTACTCGGTGAAATGTGTAACTTTGTCACAAATAGTGGTGTATATACATGCTGATGGATTTATAATATTACGGTAATTTTTTTTTTAAGGACACATTAAAATTTGCTTTAATACTTCTTTGGGGGAAAAAAAATCACACTTTTAGTGAACGAACAAGAAACATTTTTACAGTAGCAGTAGGCTATTATCTTTATCTCCTATGCCATGAATTCATAGGGAAGCGTTTCCAGTAGCTCAGGGAGGCACCTTGCCATTGAATGTGATATAGCATTGATTGACTTTTGAATTCATGGGAAATAGGGTCCAGCACCTTGTGTCACTGTTACATGGGGTCTACTGGTTATCCTGTGTACTATGCTGGACACCTATTATGCCATGAGCTCATGGGGAAAAAATAGGTTCTTGCACCTAAAAACATGGGTCCACTGGTACTCCTGTGTGCTATGTTACATGCTTATTATGCCAGGAATTCATAGGGAATGGGTTCCAGGAGCTCAGGCTCCTTTCCGTTGGTTCTCACAAAGTGGGCTTCTCTGGGTGGAGGAGGCTGGTGCTTCAGTTGAACCCAGGTACCTTTCTCTTTGGCTTTCTTCTTTTTCTGATCATTTTCCTTCACATGTTTCAGGAAGCTATCTCGGCTCTTAGAATGCTTAATATGCTCAATACAAACATTAATCCTCTTGGCAAGGATCTTGTCCTTAACTTGTTTGTTTACAACAATGCCAACAGCATGCCGTAACACTGTAGACTCCTCCAGTTTTGCCATGGTAACATTTGTGTGGCATGCCTTTTTGAACAGTACCCATTCCCTTGATGTCTACAATATCACCTTGTAGATTCACGTATATGTGGCCAAAGGAACAACTCCATGTTTTCTAAAAGGCCTAGAGAACATGTATCAGGTGCCTCTCCTCTTTCCCTTTGTGTTTGTCATTTTGGTGAATTACTAGAAGATGGCATCTCCCAATATCATGGTAATTTGAACAGCAGAAAGACTAAAGTCCTTCAGTTAACAGCTTGATAAACAGTTTGAGGCTTGTGTGTAATTTAGTAAAGATTAGCAAAGATTTTCAGGCTGGTTGGAAAAATGAACTAGCAAAATATTAAATCAATGAAATACATAAAAAATAATGAAAAAGATACGCTAGCCTGACCTTCTCTCTTTGAATTGATCATTAAATCCCCAAACAAATTACATGATGAGGGGATATGTTCAGAAAAATTAAGGAATAAACTGAACACTAACAATTTTTCTACTCTAAATGAATCATTGGAAGGAATGATTCAAATTGCAAAACAGTTTTATGAAATGGTGAAATAGAATATTAAGTGGATATGAAAGGGAATTAGGAAGGATAAGAGACAACAAAAATAAAGGCAGATAAATGTCCATGTAATGTAATGCACTTTAAAACATTTAAAAAGCATGTGCAGTTTTCACAATGTTGCCATAAAAGGTAATACAAAAATAAATTGTACGATACAAAGGCAAACCTATGATTACTAAATAGCATTAATACTTTGGGAGAAAGTAATATTGAACACAGAAAATGGGTTAACATTTTTTTCAAATCCTGGTTTATATTACATATTCTCTGCTGGAATTGTTTTGTCCTCTTGAATTTCTTTTTTAATATGTTGCACCTTGAGATTAGCTATGGCAAGGATACAATTTTTAAAATAAAAGAAAATTACTTACAGGCCCGGACAGATCAGTAGGCAAAGTCTACTGGAGGGTGTCCACTCCCTGGGATGGAAGTGCGGATTCCAGTCTATTGAAAGGGCTGAAGTGTGAATTAACTCTGTTGGTGCCAACCCCCTGTTAACTTGAAACACTCTCAGCTTCCAATGTAGGAGGCCCATCCTACGTTTGGATTTCCAAAAACTTCTCCCTTAGAAAGTATGTGATTTAGAAAGTTAAAATTTTCAGGAGAAATAGTATTCCCGAAATAGAGGCCAAGAGTAGCCTCATAGAAATCCTTAGGATTAATTATTATTCCATTTACCAAAACAAAGCAACAAAGTAAACACAGTAAATAAAAGTGATATATCAGTAATAGTGGATGTTTATAGGACTACTTTTCTTCACTGTACCTTCACTGTATATATTTACGTATATATATTTATATACACTTATGTGTGTGTATATGCATTCATACACATACATAGGTTCAAAACCATTAAGAGTCTCACTTTTTCTTTTCTTTTTTTTTTTTTTTTTTTTTGAGACATAGTCTCATTCTGTTGTCCTGGGTAGAGCGCCATGGTGTCATCCTAGGTCACAGCAACCTCAAACCCTCGGGCTCAAGAGATCTTGCCTTAGCCTCTCAAGTAGCTGGAACTACAGGTGCTCACAACGCCCCACTAGTTTTTGTATTTTTAATAGAGACAGGATCTTATTCTTGCTCAGGCTAGTCTAGAATTCCTAAACCCATCTCGGCCTCCCAGAGTGCTAGGATTACGGGCTTGAGCCACCAAGTACGGCCTCAGGATCTCACTTTAGTCTCAATGAGATTATCTTGTTCCAGATATTATGAATCTTGAAGGGGTTTGTTTTCTTTTATTGACATGGAAGGTGGTGATTATTTTTGCATCTTTTGTCATTAATTGCAATCCTCAAGCCGTTTGTCACATCATAACTTTAATAATTAAAACAAATGTTTTCAGATTTTCTTTATTTGACCTATTCCGTCTGTATAGCCAAATAGACATTTCTCAGTCCTCTTTTAAACCCATGATGATCTAGTCTTAAACTCTCTTACTAACCTCACCCTGGAGTTTAAGCCATTGGATTATTTCATTGTTCTCAGCTGCCTCTTTCCTCTGGGGCCTGGAATTTCTACCTCTTGGCTTCCTTTCTGTTTGCTAATGTGCCATCCTCTTCAACTGGATTTTCTATTCCCAGTCTCACATTTCCCTCCATTTCAATTACCACAAACTGGAGTACTTATCAGTTCTCAATGGTCGACCCTGGAATGTTCATAGTTTAGGACATAGTATCCATAAATAAAGTGGGTGTAATAGACTTTCTTATAAGGGGACCTCAGATAGGAAAATCATTACTTTCCTGTAAGTGAAAATAGCCCGTTGTTTGCTGTGAAACTTAAAGGATTGAGGTTTCAAGGCTGGGTGTGTTGGAGGCCAGCCACAGACACAGAGTTCTCTGCCTGTAGGACCCATGGGAAAACAGGGCATTGCAACATTCAGTTCCTTGTCAGCAGGTCCCTCAGTGCAGCTATAGGTACACCCAGAGGCTTTTTTGCACTGCTTGTATCTCTAAATTAGAAAAACTACTATATATTCCTCTAGAATGAAATGTTTACAGGCTGCCCAGACCTTACAGTATTTAGTACTTGATTCTAAAAGCTTTCACAGGAGTCAATGCTAGCATGTTATTCCTTTTTTTCTTACACAAATAATAAAGTGAGGTTAAACCGTGGCTCAGACAGGAACTATTTCTGTCTCTCCAAATACCTAACCATTTAGCCGCCAGACATTTCTAGGTGTGCTCACTGAAGAGTTGGAACCTGGTGGGGGGAGGGGGAGAAAAGCATGGCTTTCCATTGTCAGAAATTTTATTTGTGTACAAATAAAATCAAAGGAACCAGTAGTGTTTGTGCATGAGGGTATACCCTGGAATTTTGCATGACAAGAAAGATTAAGGCTTCTCAGATGTCAAAGAAGATCCTAGAACAGAAACCCTGATGGCACAGGTTGGGTATAATATGAGGTCCCTGGTGCAATGTATAAGGAGTCAAAGTTCAGAGGAAGGGGAAGTTTGGGGACCTGTCAAAATACCACTACTTCTTTCTGTTCTTCCTAGACTTTCCAGACACAAGAACGGGGTGGTATCTTGTGGGCAGCTGCTTGGAGGAAATCATCTTTGGAAGGAAAAGAATAGAAAGATTAAATCAGTAAGGACAAACTTGGAGAGGCTACAAAGCCACCCACACTCTGGCTGGGCCTACTGGCTTAATCTTTTTATTCTCCCCCTACAAAGCTTTCTTTTGTCTTGCTTTTGTCCTCCACTATCTGAAGTCTGGGGAAGAGCATCATATCTAGTCAGATTTCAAAGTCTTCTCAAGTCAGAACCCTGACCTTCCAAAGTTGCTAGCCCTTCAGCTTCATTTGTAAAGCCACGAAGGTGGGGCACCCAATATTGTAAAACATGACTCTAGATTTAACACCCTCATCTGTCATGTTAAAAAAAAAAAAGTACAAAAAATTCAAAAGCCAAATCAAAACTAGGCTTTAAAAGCAAAATGCTGACTCCATTTTGTTGAGTTTTCTTTCCTTGATTGCAATCATTTCAAGGAGAGAGAGGGTAATTTCTTTCTCCAATCTCACCTCTTCAGAGGAGAGAAGCAAACTGAAGCAGAAGAATTAGCACTTATCTTCCTCATCTTAGGATCCAAGGGGCTGGATGGGGCTGTGCAATACAGTAATGGAAACAGGATGAAACCCTTGTTGCTGTTGTCCAGAAGCTAATCTGAGGGTTGCTATGGTAACTCACCAGGGTAAAAGACAGTCGTGAGCTTTAGGGTGCAATTTTGGGTTACATTCTGAAAAGAGGATATCAAGTGCTTGCACTAAAAGAGTGAGAAAAGAATCTTTTAGAAGTGGATCAAAACTTACTTAAGATTTTGGTTTGAACTTTTGAGAAAGTAGGTGTCGGGGGAAAAAAAACAGCAAATAAATCAATTGGTCAATCTTGCTAAGTCTGGAGGAGAAGACCAGATAAAAGGGGGCTATAAGAAAGAATCTGAAAGTTAAAACTCTCAGAGCTATTTGGTAACTTAAATATGCACATTTTTATAAAAATTGAAGCTATTAAACCTAAGGGAAATTTCTTTCTGCTATTGCTTTTCTATGGTTCTCTGCGTCTTGCTTATGGAAGACTCCAGTAGATTTAATCCTACTGTTTACTCATATCTTCATTCCAAAAGTCATTGCTTCTATGTATAAATAGCTTAATGCCTTTCCCACCCATTTTATAGAAAAGCTAAATGGAAAAAAAAAAAAAAAAAGATCTCATTGTAGCAGTTTACTTTCAGAACAATTATTCCTATTTACCTATGCAACGATATAGAGATCTACAACTAAATTTTTACTGAATTGTTCGTTTAAGTATGGTAATATCTAAACTTGCTCCCTTGGCTTTCAGATTCGAACATCATATCCTTGTAGGAACAAGAATCTGTACAAGCAGGCGTACCTTCTTGGAGCTTTAGCTTTATTAGAAAATTTAGGGGAAAATAATTTTCAACAACATTTAAGACAAAACACAGAACTTGAAGGAAATTTCATATTTGGGGCAGGCTAGCTTCCTGCCACCTATGGCCTTTTAGACTTCCCTGCAGTTCTCATGATTACAACTTTAAGGAAAACTTTTAAAAGCCACAACTCAAGCACTCTCCTGAGATTTCTGAGTTCCATCCAAATCATGGGATGTGCAAGTAAACAAGCATTTTGACTTGTCTTTTTACAGAAAATGCAGGGTGGAGCACGGGTTAGTGTGACTCTAGGTCAAAAGTTAAACTTCTTCCTTCACGATTTGAGACTCTAGGTTAAAAGTTAAACTTTTTCCTTCACGTCATATGGTCTCACCCATAGCATGTTTTTCCATAGCTTGAAAGCTAAGGATGTTTTAGGTTGTTTTTTGCACTTTTCAATGGTTGGGGAAAAAATCAAAAGAAGTTTATTTTTGCAACATAAAAATCATATGACATTTTCATTTCAGCCATAAATAAAATTTTATTCTAAGAGAGGCATGCTCACTCATTTATACATTGTCTGGAGTTGGTTGTGAGCTACAAGTGCAAAGTTAAGTAGGTGCCACAAGGACCTGGCATGACTGGCTAAGCCTAAATATTTACCATTTGGCCCTTTACAAAGAACATAGCCAACCTTTGATCTAAATCATGATCTCAGCTATTGCCAAATTACTGAGTTATCGAAATATAAAACATTAATCAAATTATATTAATACTCCACTAATGAAAGCTATTCTGATGAGAGTTCCTTTTACTCATATAAAAGACTGAAGGCACAGACAGATTTGGTAGAATTAACAAGAAAGAAGATAAGTTACATAAACAGAAAACAAGAGTAATCTCTAAAGTAATTTCTAAAGATAATGAAAAACTATTTCAGTGGATATTTGCTGTTAGATTTTCTCTTTCACATCAGAAACCAAAATGCCCTATTTTCAACCATATGGAAATTTTGAAGATACTGCCACGTAATTAACAATTTTCTTTTAGAAAAATTAATGATCAGCAAGTGCAAGTTCAAGTTCTGACCTTTTTTGTCAAACTGTCTGAGGTTGAATATACTAGGAAAATGACAAGAGGAAGAAAGCATTTAGATACGTGTCTCCTGAGACTTAATTCATCTTTGATTATCTGAAGAAGTGAAGAAGCCAAGAGCATATCTTTCTGGGAAATGATAACCAGCTTCCTTTAAACAGAGGAAAGGTATTCTTTTGAATTAAAAAATTAGTTTTGATTCTAATTGAGCCAAGTCTTTTATCTCGCTATTAAAGTCTGAAGAATATAATTCTTTTCATAGGCCCTAGGAAATCTTTTTAAAAAGTGGGACATTGAATTTATAATTGTTCCATTGTTTTATCAGAGTTCTCCATTTTTCTGCTAACACACAGTGGGTGATTGAGTAAAAGCTTAAGTGTGCACAAGAGTACACACAATCCCAAGGTTACCTACCTAAAATGCAGTCACTCACTGCATGTAAGTGGAGAATGTAAGTGAATATGAGGAAAGCTGGAATCCACTCTTGTGTGTATTTTAAGTAAACTTCAGTACATGTAGCCCATTTTAGGACTTGTGAGCGTCAGATTAGTTGGCATATCTATGTTGGACTTTCCTCTAATTTGGTCTCAGGTGTCTCCCTGGAGAGTGGCTGTAAATTCTAGCTTTGCCCCGATGGGACCCCGGGGAGGTGGTGATGGATGTTTGCAGTGTGCTTTTCATAGGATACTTCTTCATCCTACCAGGTGGTCTAATGTCTCAATATGCAATCTGTGGCCAGGTGTCCCACTCTTGGGAAACTTGTTTATACTGGCAGATACATACCCTTGTGGCTCTTGTCAAGATAGCCACTCTCTAGAAGAGTCCTGAAACAGAAAGAAGTTCAGTTCAGGTGTGTCAGCCAGGTGGGACACAAAGGAGGCAACTCAATAAGACACATGAAGCAACAAGGAGCCGGGCCTGGTGGCTCACACCTGTAATCCTCACACTCCAGGAGGGTCAATGGGTGGCTGCTTGAGCTTAGGAATTGGAGACCAGTCTGAGCAAGAGTGAGACCCCATCTCTACTAAAAACAGAAAAACTAGCTGGGTATTGTTACTGGTACCTGTAGTCCCAACTACTTGGGAGGCTGAGGCAAGAGGATCGCTTGAGCCTAATGGTTTGAGGTTGCTGTGAGCTGTGATGCCAGGGCACTGTACTCGGGATAACAGAGTGAAGCTCTGTCTCCAAAAAAAAAAAGAACAGAAATGGTTTATTACTTATAGACCCTGGAGAGAAGAGAGTAGCATGCCTCACAGGGCCAACGTGAAAGCTGTCTGGGACATGGATACTCAACCAGTGGGTAAGGGCACAAGAAAGAAAGCAAGGGACTTATGGGCCAAAGCCTTTATTAGGGTCCAAGGGATTACCCAAGCAGGTTTCCCTTGGAGAGTTCTAACTGGTGGATTTAGAGCGAGCAGGCATGAGTTCTGTGGGGCATGTTGTGACTGAGAGGTAGCCACGGTGACATAGCTGCGCAGTCCATGCAGGGTGTGAGGGTCAGTGGGGTGGGTCAAGTCAGTTGAATCTAGCTGTCCCGTGGTCACCAGGAGGTAGTTGTTTAAGGTATGTGGATCAACCATATTGAGGAGCTGGGAAGAGGCAGAGAACTAGAAACTGCCAAGGCTGCATCAGCCCTACTTCTGGTTTGAGAAAACAGACAACGTGGATGGCGAGGGAAATGAAACTTACACAAATGGGTCACACCTGCTCAGTTGAAAGGGAGCTATGATCTAAACGAGAATAGCTGGGCAGTATAGACAAAGCATGGGGTGGCGTGGTATCCTCTGAAAAGCATTCTTTTGCCATCACCCTTGGTAACAGTGGAGTTAGCTGTTGCCTTCCAGTATCAGCATCACAGTAGGCCGTGAAGTGAGGCTCCAGCAGGTTGAGTCTAACAGTCTCTCACAGCCTCGTGTTTTGCTCCACCTTGGGCACATACAGTCCTTGTGGAACCCATTGCCCTGAGTGAAATGGGCTCCTCAGTCCCACTGGACTCAGATACATATTAGGGACAAATCTTCCTCTCTCAAGTCACTCCCTCAAGCCACCAAGCCTTCTCTGAAATCTCACTGTCCTCACAAACTGTGGAGGGAAATGTTTCATTGTGTCAGGATTATGTATTTCTTGCCTTTTTTTTTTTTTTTGAGACAGAGTCTCACTGTGTCATCCAGGCTAGAGTGCTGTTACGTCATAGCTCACAGCAACTTCAAACTCTTAACGCTCCAGCAATCCTCTGGCCGCAGCCTCCCAAGTAGCTGGGACTTTAGACACCCACCACTATGCCTGGCTAGTTTTTCTATATTTAGTAAAGACAGGGTCTCATTCTTGCTCAGATCTAGGACTTCTGAGCTCAAGTAATCCACCCACTTGGGCCTCCAGGAGTGCTAGGATTACAGGCGTGAGACACTGCACTTAGCCAGGATTACTTATTTCTATATGCACACTCTCGTATTTTCCAGAATGTGCTTCTTTTCATTAGGCTTGAATAGCATGCTTCCAAGGTTGTACTTTCTCAGAATCCTTTGCCCTTAAATATTTAGAACAGTCTCCTTCAGGAATCATTTGGTATGAAAAAAATGGTGCCTTCTTTTAATAAGTTAAAGAAATAGAAGGAAAAGTTATGGTACAATAGATCTAGGTTAAAAGATCTTGCTTTTAACAAGAAAATGAAATGTCCTAAGTCAATACACTAGGCCTTTAGATTTCTTCTATCTTCTACAATTGTTTCATCACGTATGAGTCCATCATATCAGCAGGAGAGTGCCAGGAACCACTAATGCAGTGCAAGGTGAGTTAGGATAATTGTTGGAAATCAGCAGGGAATCTTCACTCCCCAGAGAGTTGAAAGTCTAATTGCCATAATGAAGAATGCTGCTCTCATACTGAAGTGGAAGAAAGGCTCCTTGAATATGAATATAGTGGCTGACAGTGCATTCTGCAAAAGCTAGGGAGTCTCCTTTGAATATGAGACTGGTTGCAAACACTGAGATTTAATTAATGTCACATCTCTAGATAATAAATTCATGTAGTATAGATCTTAATTTCTGGAGATGGCCTATACTACTTGGCAGCCACAAATCCAACAGGAAGGCTGCCCATAAAGCCCTGTCCATCTGTTTGGACTTTTTTCTCTTTGCCTCCTAATTGGGAGATAAAGCCTTCCTTTCTGACTTTTGAATAACATTGTTTCTCTTGGAATTTTTGCTTCTTACTGTGTTAAATGCTTTATACCAATTTATAAAGCCTTTCACTTTTTTCATTTGTCTCTGTTTGCTTCCCCTATTTTCTTTTTTACTTTTCTTCCCTTTCTTCCTTTCTCTCCTCCCTCCCTCCCTTCCTTCTTTCCTTCTTTCCTTCTTTTTTTTTTTTTTGTAGAGACAGAGTCTCATTTTACCACCCTCATAGAGTGCCATGACGTCACAGGACTCACAGCAACCTCCAGCTCTTGGGCTTATGTGATTCTCCTGCCTCAGCCTCCCGAGCAGCTGGGACTACAGGCGCCTGCCACAATGCCCGGCTATTTTTTTGTTCCAGTTAAGCCGGGGCTGGGTTTGAACCCGCCACCCTTGGTATATGGGGCTGGTGCCCTACTCACTGAGCCACAGGCACCGCCCCCTTTCTTTCTTTCTTTCTTTCTTTCTTTCTTTCTTTCTTTCTTTCTTTCTTTATCTTTCTATCTTCCTATCTTTCTTTTTCTTGAGACAGTCTCACTCTGTCACCCTGGGCAGAGTGATGTGGAGTCACAGCTCACAGCAACCTCCAACTCCTGGGCTTAAGCGATTCTCTTGACTCAGCCTCCCAAGTAGCTGGGATTACAGGCACCCACCACAATGCTGGCTAATTTTTCTCTATTTTTAGTATAGATTTGCTCTTGCTGAGGCTGGTTTCAAACTCCTGAGCTCAAGCAATCCACCTGCCTTGGCCTCCCAGAGTGCTAGGATTACAGGTGGAGCCACCGTGCCCAGCCCCATTTTATTTTCTTTAGTAACTGTCACTTCAATTTCAATAGGAATACGCTGCTACATTCAAGCATCCTTCTTCAAGAGAAATGATAGGATTTGAAGGATTTTCTTAGCAAGTCAGAAATTGATTTAGCAACATGCTGAAAAAATTCCACTCTTGGTTAGACTGGAGCTTCTAACTTTTTTCAGCTTTTGTTATTATTGTCTATTTTCCGACTCAGTGATTTTTACTCTGTGTCTTTTTCCTTCCTTCTCTTCACCTTGGGTTTCATTTGTTCCTCTTGTAGTTGCTTAACATGAAAGCATAGTTCATTTATTTTAGAACTTTCTTCTTTTCTGATATAAGCATGTAGTATTACCTAGTATAAATTTCTCACCACTACCACTTTAGCTTCGTACCATAAATTTAGCTATGTGGTGCTTCAATTTTTACTTACTGCACAGAGTATTTTCTTCTTTTTACCATGTGCTATTTAGAAGTATGTTGCTTAATCCAAATATTTGAGTATTTTTATGCATCTAAAAAAAAATTGAATTCTTGTTTAGGTAGGGGAGAAAAGATGTCTAATTGCTCGATTCATGACTGAGAACTCTATATCAAAAGTAAGATTAACAAGAGAAAAACATACAAATTTACTTAACATAAGTTTTATATGGCACAATAGCCTTCAGAAGGAAATGAAGACCCAGACAGGTAAACCTACGTACTTTCATGCTTAGGTTTGAGGAAAGTGGACAGTAACAGGGAAGTATGGTTGGAGCATGAAAGAGTATCATCTATTGCTAATAAACTGGGGGAAATGTGGCAATGGAGGGCACTTGGAATAGGAGTGGCCTGTTTATACCTGCTTCTGGGAGGAAGGAGAAAGGGAAGGTGAGAGAGACTTTAGTTTTAAAGTTATTGGATTTTTTTTTTTTTTTTAAGAGACAGAGTGTCATTTTGTCGCCCTTGGTAGAGTGCTATGGCATCACAGCTCACAGCAACCTCCAGCTCTTGGGCTTAAGTGATTCCCTTGCCTCAGCTTCCCAAGCAGCTGGGACCACAGGTGCCCGCCACAAGGCCCAGCTATTTTTTGTTGTTGTTGTTGCAGTTTGGCCAGGGCCAGGTTTGAACCCACCACACTTGGTATATGGGACCAGTGCCCTACTCACTGAGCCACAGGCACTGCCTGAGATTTATTTTAAGCTCAAAATTTATTGTATCTTCTTAAAATTGCTGTTTCAGGATGGAGTGTTCTATGTATGTCGGTTAGGTCAAGTTGTCTGATAGTGTCCATAGTTTTTGTTCATTGATACATACTAAGTACCTAGAACTATAGGTTCTTTGTAAATATTTGTTGTATGAATGAATGAATACATAATCTATGTCATGACTATGATTTCCATTTTTTACCCTCACCCAGAATTCTAAACATTGAGATGATTGAAGAATAATCTCGCATCTCACCAGTGCGTCAATCTTACTGGCATAAAACATTTGCACATGAGCATGAAGTTGAACGTATGATGCCACGTATGATGCATTTCTAAATCTATCACTGAGGGTTTATTAAACTGATTATTTAAACTTCAAGAGGTTTCTGACTTTCAATAATGTTATGAAAGAAAACATCTCAGAGAAAAAGACCTTAATTATATATACGGAGAGTTAGTACAAATGTGATTTTATGATGGACAGCTGAGGATGGATATAGGATAGGGCTACATTTAAAAAAGAAAGGATTATGGCACTGAAATTCTTATATC
Organism: Loris lydekkerianus; assembly: GCA_963574355.1. Lineage (NCBI taxonomy): Eukaryota > Metazoa > Chordata > Mammalia > Primates > Lorisidae > Loris > Loris lydekkerianus. The sequence goes on along the minus strand of CAUYPK010051127.1, from coordinate 14,124 downwards.
ATAAGTACATTATTTAATGATTGCGATTTTTTTTTATTGTCCTCTGTCTTAACAAAGCTTTTGTTTCTTTGCAGGACTCTTTGAAAGAAATGCAGTCACTTTTGTAGCCCAGGAATGAATTGTGGTATTTGCAATAGAGATTATAGACTTTTTAGAGTAGCCTCCCATTCCCCCTAAATGTTATATTTCATTTTTTTTAATTCAGGCAATTCAATATTGATTTTATTCTGAGATTTTTGCAACATCCCTTAAATTGCTATAAATACATTGGCATGCTAGAAAAACAAGGATTTCTGCATTGGGATAGTGACCAGTTTGGAATTATGAAACCTATTAATTAGAGTTATATTTGTACAGTCTCCAAATGTAGTAGGAGGTTATGTTTTTCTTAATTAATGCATCTAAGTTAATCCCTATTAAATTTGCACACTATTGATGGTCAACTCTACTCTCTGTCATTTCAGTTCTCTAAGAGACTAATACCTTGTTCTTTTTTCTTTTTTAACTTCCTCCAAGAAAACCTTGATAGAAATCACGTCTGGCCAGTTTTGCTAGTTCTTGTCTTAAGTGCTATCTGTAAAATCATAAGAGTCCCGCTTGCCAGTCTGAAATGTTTTTAATGAGGCCAAAGCATGTCTTAGCCTGAAAATTTCCCTTCATAATTCTAGGTCTTAGCATATATGAAAGCCAGCCAAGAGGGTAGCATGTGTGGAATTTTTGGTTAAACCTATTGGAACCAATTTAACATAATTTTCTATAAAAACTTTCCTCTACCTCTGAAATCTTTTAATTAGGCACTGCTGGGTATATGCAGGCATTAACTTAACATTCTTTTGTTTTTAGCTCATGTTCTTCTACATTTCTCCCAGACTATTTCTTTTTCTTATACTCCCACAGGTTAGTATTACTCAAAAGAAATTATTTGTGCCTTGTTTTTAGATAATCAGGAAGAATGATTCTGCTCTGGTATGAAGGTAAACCATTCCCAATCAAATAGAACTATTTGGTTTTGAGAACCTGAGGAGGAGACCATTAGTCATCGCTTTGGGGACGGTTAACTACCAGATAGGTCCCTTGCAGGAGGACCTGGTGGAAGAATTGAGGGCTGTGTAAGAACCTAGACAGCAGGGTCTAAGTTAGAGGGCCCCTATTACTCTAATAAGCTAGGAAGCCAGCACGGACCCGCTTCCCGGGTGTGAGGGTGTGAGAGGAGGAAACATACACTTCCTCTGAAAAGTTGATTATAAGTCACAGTGTGAGACTGCAGTAAATACAGATTCTCTGCCTCTCCTCTACTTAGGAATTAACTAGGGTTGTTCTGGGAGGGTGTCTTAAGTCCCTAGCACCACCCTGCTTTTGAAAACCTTTCCGTGGTTTCTGTGCATGCTCTTATTCTGAGAATGCCCAAGGCCACCAGGCAGTTCTTGTGTGAAACAGAAAAAAGCACCCCTTCCTCACAGGCATGAAGAGACAGCCTCAGGCCAGGACACTTGGCTTCCCTGGTGTCCTTATGTAGCAACAGCCTGCACTGGTGTGTATATGACCATCCAGTGGCTATGTGACGAGGGCCCCGAGGCCACTCTAGTTTAGGAAGTAGTCTGTCCTGGATGTCTCTCATCACCTCAGGAGAGTGACAGACAGAAACTACAGGAAGTTACAGGACAGATAAAGTTAGTGATTAGCATGAGCTCTGCCAAGAAAGGACATAAGGCGTGAAATCAAACCACACCAGCTCTCTTACCTTGGTGTGTATTTGCCTGAATTTCCCTTCTTCCCAGAGGCCTTCCTTTGTCAGCCCACCTAGAGTAGAATCTTGGCTTTTTCCTTCTTACCAGTGACGTTCATTTGTATTTGTGTGGTTATCAGATCTCTGGGAGGTGTTCACCAATAAGCCCCCACGCATAACTAACTACTTGGTACAGAATCAGCATTTGATGAGTGAACACATGCCTTCAGCGACCTCGGGCCCTGGCGCGGGGAGTATGAAGAAACAAAGGACGCACGGCAGCCCTTGCTCAGTTGTTACAACCTACCTGATTTCTCATCTACACAGACTTCCCTCAACCTCTACCAGATAGAAGAGGCTGTGCATTTGATGTTGCATGGTTTGTTTTGAGCTACCATCCACTGAGAATGCCAGGCACTGTGCTAAGGGTTTTATTTACATACATTATGTCATCCAACCTGCACAACAAGCACCCAGTGAAGTAGGTGTAATTGTTATGCTACTTTACAAATCAGGAAATGGAGACCAGGAGGGTACTCGGTGCATGTGTGGTTACCTAACTAAGCAATGAATGGCAATGCCAGGACCCAAACCCCGTCTATCTGACCTCAAATAATGTATTCAGTTTTTTAAAAAAGAAAGAACAGAGAGATAGGGTCTTCCCAAACTCCTGAGTTCAAGTGATTCTCCTGAGTCCTTGGGACTGCAGCAGCATGCCATGGTGCCTGGTGTGCACTCTCAGACATGCTTTTAAACCTTAAACTGGAACACAGTGTGATGTGGGACAAGAGATTGAAAATGTGTCTAGTACCAAGTTGCTTAGTCTGGGTCTGATGGCCCAACCTGCCCTTTGGTCTTTCTGGACTGCGTGGAGGATTTCTCATCCTGCCTGTGTCCCAATCTAGAAATCGGGGGCTCCATCTGCATTGCCTTACTTTGCCTTCTTTGTGGGTGCACACTTGGAGCATTGCAGGCAGAGAGCAGCGTCTGTGCAGTGCCCACAGCCCCGTGCCAGAGGTGAGCTGCTTCTCACCCTCAGCAAAGCACACAGGGGCTTTGTACAGTTCAACAGGGAACTATGCTTAATCTTCCCAATTGCAAAGTTTCTTTCTCTTTTTCTCATTAGAATTTTACTGAAGGGAGGCTCAGAGGTGACCTCCTCCCCCTAATTTTAATGACCCTTTATAATGGCAATCTCTTTGCCTTTCAGTTTTGAGACTGTTGCAGCAGTAACCCAGCTGGCAGTTTGGGAACATCAGTGGCTCCGGGAAAAAGCACGGGCAACCGCTCCTTGAACCTGATATGAGAAATATTGACTAAATTTTGTCATCCCAAATGATCAGAAAACTTTTTCATAACCAATTACATACATATTTGTGCAATTCAATTGCTAGGCAGAACATTATAGTAATTATCTAGGATATATATATTCTATTATACACACACACACACACACACACATATACACATATATATTTAGATACATGCAAATTGCAGGGGTTTTTTGAGACAGAGTTTCACTATGTCGCTCTCAGTAGAGTGCTGTGATGTCACAGCTCACAGCAACCTCAAATTCTTGGGCTTCAGCAATTCTCTTGCCTCAGCTTCCCAAGTAGCTGGAACCATAGGTACCCACCACAATGCCTGCTATATTTTTGTTGTTGTTGTTGTTGTTGTAGTTGTCATTGTTGTTTAGCAGGCCCGGGCTGGGTTCGGACCCACCAGCCTTGGTGCATATGGCCGGCGCCCTAATCACCCAGCTACAGGCGCCATGCCTGCAAATTGTATTTTAACTCCTTAAATTCTTCCTTTAAACATACGTTGAAGGCCAAGATGATAGAGAAAAAAATCAAGTTAAATAAGTTAACTCCAAGAGGTTAAAATGTAGCTGTAATTCTTCATAAAAAGATCCAGATACAATAGGATATTTTCATGTTCTATTTAAAAATCCTAATATCCTGCTTCCTTTCATAAAGCCATCTGACACTCCAACCCTTTACTTTCATTCCTTTGCTTTGCCGGTGATGGTTTGTAGCCACCGTGCACAGGAGCATGTAGGAGGAGAGTGCAGAGCAAGGTTCAGGGGCACACTGACAATTATCATTCCTTTTCTCTCCCCTGATCCAGCCTATTGGAACAGATGCAAAAATTGAGGTTACCTTGTCTGAGACGTTTCCAGATCTGAATGTGGGGTAACATGGAGACGTACAATTCAGGAATTCACTGATCCTCTGCACTTTTTATGAACCCATGTACTATGTGTAGATATGACTGAAAAGAAGCTCCTATAAGTTTAATTTTATTTAGTAAACTTGTGAAAGTAGTACTTAATGTATCTAATTACTCTTGATTGTTATCCATGCTAGCCAGATAGTATTTAAAAATCACAAATTTGTGATTTTTAAATACTATCAGCACCCGTAAGCACAGTGGTTACCTGGTTACCCCCAGGATGGTGGATTTGACCCAGCCGGGGCCTGCTAAAACAACAATGACAACTATGACAACAACAACAAAAATAGCCAGTCATTGTGGCAAGTGCCTATAGTCCCAGCTACTTGGGAGGCTGAAGCAAAAGAATCGCTTAAGTCCAAGAGTTTGAGGTTGCTGTGAACCTCAAACACCTGTGCTGTGACATCACGGCACTCTACCAAGGGCGACATAGTGAGACTGTCTCAAGAAAAAAATAAATCACAAAAACATATCTCTTATATCTATGAAGGCTTGTATAATCAAGCATTAAGAGCTGTTCATCTTGAGCTGTTTCAAGAAAAAATATTAAAATGTTGTATGCTTAACTTGTAAGACAATGTAGAAATGACTATAGAGTATGACAATTACGTTAATGAGGGAGGAGATTGCAGCTGAAAGAGGAGTATTTTAAGAGTGTGGATAGGTAGTATTTAATGTTTTGGTTTTTTTTTTTTTTTTTTAGACAGGCTCCCTCTGTCTCATAAGGTGTCATTATAGCTCATTGCAACATCAAACTCCTGGGCTCAAGTGATCTTCCTGCCTCAGCCTCCTGAGGAGTTGGGACTGGAGGCACATGCCAGTGAAACCTGGCTAATTTTTCTATTTTTAATAGAGATGAGGTCTCGTGCCTGCTCATTCTGGTCTCAAATTCCTAACTTCAAGCAATCCCCCTTGCCTTGGCCTCCCAGAGTGCTAGGATTATAGGTGTGAGCCACCATGACCATCCTGTATTTTATCTTTACCTGAGAAATAATTATGTATATTTATGAAATACAATGTGGTATTTTGTTACATATATACATTGTGACTGATTAAATCAAGCTAATTAACAAATCCATCATCTCACATATGTATTTTTTTTTTCTATTGAGAATATTTAAAATTCATCCTTTAAGCCATTTTGAAATCTACAGCGTATTATTGTTTATTACAGTCACCCTTCTGTGCGGTAGATCACTAAAGCTTACTCCTCTTGTCTAACTGAAACATTGTACCCTTTAGTCAGTATCTCCACTTTCTCCATCTACCCCTCTTCCCAGCTTCTGTAACCACCCTTCATTCTACTTTTATATAGAAGAGTTTGACTTTCTGAGACTCCGCATGTAAGATTCCACAGTATTTGTCTTTCATGTCCTCAGGTTCATCATCTGTCACATTTCCTTCTTTTTTTTTTTGAGACAGAGTCTCACTTTGTCACCCCTGGTAGAGTGCTATGGCCTCATAGCTCACAGCAACCTCCAACTCCTTGACTCAAGCAATTCTCTTGCCTCAGCCTCCCAGGTAGGTGGGACTACAGGTGCCTGCCACAATGCCTGGCTATTTTTAGAGAGGAGGTCTCCCTCCAGCTCAGGCTGGTCTCCAACTCTTGAGCTCTGGTGATCTGCCCACCTCAGCCTTCCAGAGTGCTGGGATTACCAAACCTGAGCCACTGTGCCTGGCCATTTTTTTGTATTTTGATGATAGACATTCTAATGGGTGTGAGGTGATATATTACTGTGGTTTCAATTTGCAATTATCTAAGGATTGATGTTGATAAGTACGTTTTCACATATCTGTTGGCCATTTGCATGCCTTCTTTTGAGAAATATCTATTTTATGTTCTCAGCCCATTTTTTGATTGGGTTATTCATTTTCTTGCTGTTGACTTGTTTGAGTTAGGATGTGGTATTTGATACCATTTCAATTAAGAATCTCTTCAGACCATAACCCCCTCAAAGGTGACAGTACAGCTTTCCCTGGTTTAAACAGCCTTGGCTGGTTTCTGTTTTGGGCAATTATTCTCTCCCACCTACTCTCTTCTGTCCCACTGTCCTTGCCAAAAGAAGAGTAATGGATAGGGAAACACTTTTCTTTCTCTTCAAATGCAAAATATGTTTTTTGGTTTGGGCCAATAAAGTAGACAAACTATGCATGAACTATTACACTCAGGGTAGGAACATAATGCATGCTTATCAGAAAATGACACAAATCTTGAAAGATTACTAAGGGATCTCTAACAGGAAGAAAAAAAAAAAAGCCGGGTGGGGGAGCAGGCAGAGAGCCAGAAGGTGCATGTTAGCAGTTTACTAAAGTTATACTGTGATTTAAAAAATCGGTCTAAAGAACTTGTTTTATTTATTCAATCAGGTAATCATGCTCTCTCTTAAACATTTAGATGCAAACACAGAAATAAAGGTATTCATGAAGTCAGACTTGCAATTGCCAAGAAGTAGAAGAGAATGCCAACTTAATCTCTGCTACCTGTGTAAGTCCTAAGGGAAAGATGAGCTCATGAACGCATATACAGACATCATTACAAGGCCAAATTAAAACGCATTAAATATGGAAGTCGGAAGTCAGATATAAACCCCTGAGGGTACCCAGCGTAAAAAGGATAGTTAAGGAACAGCCTGAAACTTTAAAAGGAAGGGGAGAACCTAAGGTCCTGCTTGGCTGGGGAAAACAGTTACTAAGCACCCTTCAAGGAAAACACCTTATATAAAGCTTGGTGTTTTTCTGAAAGACCTAGCACCTTAGCTGATCTAAATGAATGCAAATTTAGGGGGAGGGACTTGCTTTGTCCTTCTATTTGTGGTCTCCTTAGGCCCTGGACCTGAGAGGCTTCAATATTGTTAGCTGAGTTGGATTGAGCTGAAATAAAGAGGCAAAAATTCTAAATCATCTATTGAAATCTTCTCTAAAGGTAAGTTTTATTTATTTACCGTTTGTTAAATGGCATTGTTATTTAATAAAGTAGATGCTGTTGTTTAAAGAGTAGGACTTTTTTTAATATTCTTTTTGGGGTAGTAATGTCTTTGGTCATATAGGGATAGAGCAGAGTGACAGACATGACCCTACATTAGACACCAGAAATAAGTGGTTATACTCATAATTGAGGAGTGAGCCATTCAAAAATCCTTTGCTGTATTATGGAATTGGAATTACCAGGCGACTCAAAGGGAAACGGAGTCAGTTGGAGATAGTTCTCCAAAATAACCTGAAATCATTGAAAAAGAGATGTTTATATTCCTAAAATTGAGCTAATGTAGACATTTCCTTTTACAGAAAGCAACCATTCTACAAGACATTGAAAGGAGAACCACAAAAGTAAACAGTAAGAGTAAACAATTTGAATAATGGAAGAAAAAATTTACAGAGGATAGGTGCACATTATTAAAATTTCAGGACTGTCTATTAACTGTACCATGAATAAAATAAAGAAGATAAAATCTTGATGGAAAGAAATATCACTTTTTTTTTTTCTTTTCTATAATTTAAAAAGTGGACCTAACCAGGATGTTTGAATAGAGATTGACTGATTACCTAGTGGGTTCAGGATCACAAGCACACTCACCCTGGATAATTCTGAAATTTAAATTTCAGAATTTAAATTTAAATTCTCAGTTACTCAACCTTAGGCAAATGCACAATGTTAAGGTGAAGAAAACTACAAAGCATACCACCTTGGAATTCTGCATGTCTTTAACTGCAAAGAATTATCACAATTGGCTCAGTGCCTATGGCTCAAGCGGCTAAAGCACCAGCCACATACACCTGAGCTGGCGGATTCAAATTCAATCCTGGGCCCGCCAAACAACAATCATGGATGCAACCAAAAAATAGCCAGACATTGTGGCAGGCGCCTGTAGTTCCAGCTACTTGGGTGGAGGAGGCAGGAGAATCACTTGAGCCCAAGAGTTGGAGGTTGCTGTGAGCTATGATGCCACAGCACTCTACCCAGGGCGATAGCTTGAGGCTCTGTCTCAAAAAAAAAAAAAAAAAAAAGAATTATTAACAACTGTCTTTAGCAATGCAAAGGCCCACATCCAATTCTTCAGTAGCAAATTATGACTTATTTTAAAAGTAAATAAACTAATTTCAGACTGTATTTCCCATTTAAAAAATAAGGCATTAAGAATCTAAATCTTAGGCTAAATCTGGTGGCTCACACCTGTAATCCTAGCACTTTGAGAGACTGAGGCCGAAGGACTGGTTCAGGCCCAGGAGTGGGAGACCAGCCTGAGCAAGAGAGAGACATTTCATCTCTACAATAAAAGATACAAAGAAAGAAGAAAAGGAAAAAAATTATCCTGCTCGATGGTGCATGTCTATAGTCCCACTTATACCACTTGGGAGGCTGAGGTAGGAGAATCGTCTGAGTCCAAGAGTTGGAGGTTGCAGTGATCTATGATGAACCACTGCACTCCAGCCCTGGTGATAGAGTGAGACTCTATCTCAAAAAAAAAAAAAAATGTTTTAAAAAAATATTTTGAAAAATTTTTTGAAATCTTATTCAGAGCTTTTCTTCCACATAGAGAAACTAAAAATAAAATAGGGTCAAAATCTAGTAAAGAAAGATTTTACTCATGCCTGCAGTCCTAGCACTGTGGGAAACCCAGAGCTCAGGAGGAGAATCCTAGAGGATCCCTTGAACTCAGGAGTCCAAGACCAGCCTAAGCAAGAGTGAGACTCCAACTCTACTAAAAATCAGTTGGATGTTGTGGCAGGCAACTATAGTCCCAGCTACCTGGGGAGACTGCACGGGGAGGCTGGGGCAGGAAAATTGCTTGAACCTGGGAGTTGGAGGTTGCTGTGAGCTAGGCTGATGCCAGGTCACTTTAGCCTGGGTGACAGAATGAAAAAGATTTCCCTTAGCTTTTGGATTTTTGGTCTAAAGGGTATAAACTTACTCAAACTGCAGTTGGGTTTTAGTCTGCTTAGTTGGGTTCCATCTTGTGTTTGCATTTTTTTTTTAAGTGATCCCACATTTAGGATCAGTTTGCGCTTACTTTTTTGTTATTTGTGGAAAAACAGATATTAGCCAATTTGCCTTTGAGGTAAAGACAAGTAGGCATGGAGCTTGTCTTTGCCTGTAATCTTAGCTAGGTGGGTGGATCGCTTAAGCTCAGGAGTTCAAGACCAGCCTGAGCAAAAGCAAGACACTGTTTCTAAAAATAGCTGGGTATTATGGCCTGCGGCTGTAGTCCCAGCTACTTGGAAGGCTGAGGCAAGAGGATCACTTGAGCCCTAGACATTGAGGTTGCTATGAGTTATTGACGTCATGGCACTCTAGGGGGTGTGTATGTGTGACAAAGTAAGATTCTGGCTCAAAACAAAACAAAAAAAAGGTAAAGACAAGCAAATGTCATTCAGCAGCCAGCTTTCTCACGCTTTTGGTTGTTACCATTTGTCATTGTTTTTAGACTTTTTACTGTATTGTATTAAATAAGTAGATTTTATTTTTTCTGATGGCATGTAAGTGATACTGACAATGATAAAGGTACTTGCATATGCGTTGAGAAAGTGTGTGGTGTTTGTGAACATGTGCCTGTAATTTAGTTTTTTAAAAAAATCAACATTTATCTCTTGCGCACCTATTTGGGAAGCATGCACCTGGCACATGAAGGCAAATTCTATGCCATACAAAAAGAAGAGTGATTAGGGCCAGAAGCAGTGGCTGATGCATGTAAATCCTAGCACTCTGGGAGGACCAGGCTGGTGGATTGCCTAAGGTCACGGGTTTGAGACCAGCTTGAGCAAGAGCAAAACCACAACTCTATATGGAGAGGCGCCTGTAGTCCCAGCTCACTCGGGCGGCTGAGGCAAGAGGATCACTTGAGCCCAAAAGTTTGTAGTTGTTGTGAGCTATGATGCCAGGGCATTCTATCAAAGGTGACAAACTGAGACTGTGTCTCAAAAAAAAAAAAAGAACAGTGATCAACTTTTGTCCTCAAGGAAATTGCCATCTATTTTAACTCATTTATGTTCTTGCCTGAGCAGTAATGAGATAAGTTTTGGTGTTAGATAGATTGGACACCTTTGTTTCTTCAAGCCTGATATTTCCACTTACTTATGAAATAAAGAAATTAATTTTTATTTATTCACTTATTTATTAGTATATATTTATAGGGTACAAGTACAATTTGCTACATTGATATATTGAAGTAGATATTAATTTTTAGCTTATAGAGCTATCGTGAGGGTTAAGTGTAGTGTTGCATATAAAACATTTAATACATGGGCCCTAAATTCTTAGTTCTTCACCCCCATATATATTATTTAAATCTAAGGCTCAGGTATAACATCATCTGTTATGGTCTTCATTAACTTTGGTCTAAGGTTGTTTTTTTGTTTGTTTTGTTTTTTCATTGTCTACATCTCCACCCCCTAAGATCTCTAAATCAATTTCTTAAATGCAGCCAGGTTGCAACTGGCAGTACTTTGGGTAATGAATGAGGCAGCAATCTAGCGGCTGAAAATGCCGATGTGAAGTAGGAATGCCAGAGCATGATTCTTCGGCCAACCTGAACCTTTCCAAACCTTCATCACCAGTCACAGCCTCCCCATAGCTGGGGAGTGCCTACAAGAAGAACAGAAGAAAGGGCATCATGTTCCTAAAATGTCTGGAGAAAACAAGTGGCTATGAAGATAGAGATTTGTTTGGCCCTAGTTTTTAACAAAAGAAAGAGCAAGTAAATTATATCAGAAGCCTTTCACTATAAATAAACATTAGGACTTATTGCCCTCTGTTCCTCCCTATCTACCAGAGAAAACGCAAAGGAAAGTTCACGCCAGTGCAGACCTCCAGGCCTGGACAGGCTCCAGCCTGCCCTCATCTACCATGCTGTTGAACAATATGAAAAGTAATCTTGGCTCGGAGCCCATACTCAGTGGTTAGGGTGCCAGCCACATGCACAGGGATGGTGGGTTCGAAACTGGCCAGGTACTGCTAAAACAACAATAAAACAATAACAAAAAAGTAGCCTGGCGTTGCGCCAGGCACCTGTAGTCCCAGCTACTAGGAGGCTTAGGTAAGAGAATCACTTAAGCCTAAGAGTTTGAGGATGGTGTGAGCTGTGATGCTACAGCACTCTACCCAGGGCAACATAGTGAGATTCTGTCTCAAAAAAAAAAAAAAAAAAAAAAAAAAATAGGAAAAGTAATCTTTAGGACAAACTTTAATTCCTCACCTAAAACCCAGATAATTGATTACTTCTTTATCTTCCTGGTCACCCTGTAACAATCTCTCAAAAGACAATCAGAGCAACCCTACAACCTTTGAGGAGACAGGTGGTTATCAGTAACCAAGAAATTCTAAAATGTAACTACTAGTTTTCTGGAGGTATATAATTTTTTCATTCCTTTCCTCTTCCCACATTCCATCCCTAATGAGAGATGGAATATTAAAAGAAAAACAGACTTGGCGCTCATATACTGAGGTTGGGGGGCTCAAGCCCGGCCGGGCCTGCTAAACAACAATGACAACTACAATCAAAAATTAGCCAGGTGTTGTGGCAGGCGCCTATAGTCCCAGCTACTGGGAAGCTGAGGCAAGAGAATTGCTTAAGCTCAAGAGTTTGAGGTTGCTGTGAGCTGTGACATCATGGCACTCTGACTCCAAACTCTTGAGTATGAGTTTGTGGGTGACATAGTGAAGCTTGTCTTAGAAAAAAAAAAAAGAAAGAAAGAAAAGAAAAGAAAAACAGTGTTCATTCTATCAAACCTTGGGTGGGGTTATTTTTCTGTACATTTTTTTTTTTTTTTTTTGGAGTTGTGGGTCGGAGCTGGGTTTTACCTTGCCACCTCTGGCATATGGGGGTGGCACCCTACTCCGTTGAGCCATAGGCACCGCCCATTCTTCTATACTTTTAAAAGTGAGATGATCTCTTCCACTTTTGATGAACCCCTTGGAATCTTGGGAATGGCTTTCTAACTTTATTTCCTCCATTGTGAATTTTCTTTTTATATCTTTATTGAAATTTTAAACTGCAAAAATAGCATATTTTTGCACAAAAAAATGCACAAAGCTTAGGTATATAGCTCAATGAATTATTATTTATGTTTGTTTGTTTTGAGACAGACTCACTCTGTTGCTCCAGGCAGGGTAGAGTGCCATGGCATCAGCCTAGCTCACAGCAACCTCAAACTCTTGAGTTCAAGCCATCCTCTGCCTCAGCCTCCCAAGTAGCTGGTACTACCTGCACCTGCCACAGCACTCAGCTCATTTGTCTATTTTTAGTAAAGATGATGGTCTCTCTTCTCAGTATAGTCTCAAACTCCAGAGCTCTACCAGTCTTCCCACCTCAACCTCCTAGATTACCAGGGATACAGGCCTGAGCCCCAGCACTTAGCCTTAGTGAATTTTTATATGTTGATACACCTGTATACTTCACTCATAAAAACCTAGGACATTATCAACACACAAAAGGCTCCCTGGTACCTTTTCTCAACCAGTAACTCCTCCCTCCTTAGTAAACACTTCCCCTGATTTGGAACCTCATGTAAACAGACCCATTGACTACATACTTTAATGTATCAGTATTCCTTCTTTTGTTATGTAGGGTTTCATTGCATGAGTCTGCTGCTATTTATTCTTCTTCCTTGATGAATATTGGTGTTGTTTCCATTATTCGACTACTATAAATTAAACTGCCCTGAGTATCTCCAGTGTGGATTCTTAATTTTTCATGCATGTTCCCTGTAGAAATTTTGATGAATAGAATTCTGGAGGAGGTGTATAGCTGCCCAGCTAATCTAGCTCCATGTTAGTTATTTTGGTTACTTTGACACCAGAATTTAAAAGAAGTAAAGGTCCTATGTCCCCCTAAATTTTCAAACAGATAGAGAAGGAAGGAAGGAAATGTTAATATAACACCTTAAACTCATCATTCCCATTTTTTAAGAAACATTTTGGCAGTAGCTAAATAAGTAATGCTTACATAGTTACAGACTTTTTCACCTCACTTTGGAAATACTTCATGCCCTCTAGAAGTTATTTAAAGAGCTTTGTCATATCCCTTTAAAAAGCGATAAAATCACCAGTGTCCAGTGCAAGTTCCAGGGCTAAGTTCACAAGGCAGTTTGGTCGACTTTGAGCATTTTTCTAAAAGGGTTTGTTGTTCTTGTTGTTGTGTCCTTGTTGTTGTGTCCTGTTGCTGCTGGTGTTTTAACTTGGTAAAGACTCCAAACTCTAGAACAAATCCCAGGGACGCTGAGGAACACAGTGAAGTGCACCTTTCAGTGCTCTGTGGTTTGTGCAATGCTAAAAACACTCTTCACTGCTGACTGTTAACGTTTTGATTCCTTATTCCACTTCCCCTAAATTTCTGTTTTGTTGTTAATTTATTTTGCTTCCCCATATGTAGAAAGTCATCACTCAAGTTTGTTTCTTTGAGCCCTAAAATCTAACACATGAATAAATTAACTAATTACCAAGACACTATCCCTTTTCAATTTTCATATAGTAGATCATCTAGGAAACTGGTTAATTAAAATAATCGGTGCATAGTAATTAGCAAATTATTTGCTCAGCAGTTTATTTTTTATTACATAGACTTTACTTTCTTTCTGTCATTGAGATTAAGGAATTTTTTTAAAATTTGTGAGTGTTGGCTTATTTAATTTATTAATATTTATTTGAGACAGAATCGCACTCTGTCACCCTGGGTGACATAGCTGGCTTCATAGCTCGTAGCAACCTCAAACTCTTGATCTTAACCAACTCTCTTAATCCTCTTGCTTCAGCCTCTTCAGACTACAGGTGCCACCACAATGCCCAGATACTTTTTCTATTTTTTTTTAATTGTTAAATCATAGCTGTGTACATTAGTGCAATCGCCTGTACCCATTCTAAGATGCACCATAGGTGTGGCCCTACCCATTACCCTCCCTCCACCAAAACCTCCCCCCTCCCTTCCCCTTCCTTGGCCCTTTCCCCATAGTCTTGTGCTATAGTTGGGTTATAGCCTTCATGTGAAAGCTGTAATTTAGCTTCATAGTGGGGCTGAGTACATTGGATACTTTTTCTTCCATTCCTGAGATACTTTGCTAAGAAGAATATGTTCCAGCTCCGTCCATGTAAACATGAAAGAGGTAAAGTCTCCATCTTTCTTTAAGGCTGCATAGTATTCCATGGTATACATGTACCACAATTTACTAGTCCATTC
>CAUYPK010051126.1:0-77576 GCA_963574355.1 Loris lydekkerianus | reverse complement strand
ATATGGAGAAGACATTTTCTATTAAGAAGATTACATGTAAAAATATATTATTGGGATCCGATCAAACTAGAAAGCTTCTGCACAGCCAACAACACTGTAAGTAAAGCAAGCAGGCAGCCCTCAGAATGGGAGAGGATATTTGCAGGTTATGCTTCTGCCAAAGGTTTGATAACCAGAATCCATGGAGAACTCAAACTTATTAATAAGAAAAGAACAAGTTATCCCATTTCATTGTGGGCAAGGAACTTGAACAGAAGCTTCTCTGAAGAAGATAGGTGCATGGCCTACAGACACATGAAAAGTTGCTCATCATCCTTAATCATCAGAGAAGTGCAGATCAAACCACTTTGAGATATAATCTAATTCCAGTAAGAGTGGCTCATATAACAAAATCCCAAAACTACAGATGTTGGCATGGATGTAGACAAAAGGGAACACTTCTGCACTGCTGGTGGGAGTGCAAGCTAATACGTCTCTTTTGGAAAGAAGTATGGAGAATACTCAGGGATCTAAAGGTAGACCTGCCATTTAGTCCTGCAATTCCTCTACTAGGTGGATATCCAAAAGAGGAAAAATCACTTTATAACAAAGATATATGCACCTATAAAAAAGATATTTGCACCAGATTGTCCATTGCAGCTGAAGTCATAATAGCCAAGTCATGAAAGAAGCCCAAATGCCCAACAACCCATGAATGGATTAATAAATTGTGTTATATGTATACCATGGAATATTATGCAGCCTTAAAAAAGATGGAGATTTTACCTCTTTTACATTTACATGGATGGAGCTGGAATATATCCCACTTAGTAAAGTATCTCAAGAGTGGAAGAAAACATATCCAATGTACTCAGTACTGCTATGAAAGTGATTTACAATCACTCACACTTTCATATGAAGCATAGATCACAGCTATGGCCCAGGATGAAGGAGGTAGGAGGGAGGAATGAGAGGGAAGAGGTCAGATTGAGAGATGGTGAATGGTGGGATCACACCTATGGTGCATAATGCAAGGGTACATGTCAGATCTATTAGTATAGAGTATAAATGCCTTAACACAATAACTAAGTAAATGAGATGAGGTATACATTAACCAATGTGATGTAAGCATTCCTAATTCTGTATGAAATCAGCACATTTTACCCTATAAATGCATTAATGTATACATGATCTATGTATTTATAATTTAATGAAGAAAAAAAGAAGATTACATGTAATCAAGAGAGTTGTAACATTGGCATCAACAACTTGATTCCACCTTAGTCTTCTTTGTGACTATAGGCTCCTCACTTCCATTTTCTTAGAGCATTTACTTTAGAAAAGTCATAATTCTATATTCTTTCTCTGTCCCTCTGATATATTTACAAATATTTTTAAATGTCCTCACCAGTTTCATGGACTGAGAATGCCTTTATCAAGAACCTTGGAGCCATCTCTTAGATGTAATCTTCAAATGAGATAGGGTCTCCACCTCCCAGTCTTTGTTAAATTAGCAGCCTAATTTCAATGAGTTCAATAGCAAATACACAAAAACCTAATTACAGAGAAAACCATTTGCAAACTCAGGAATAACTTACAGTGCTGGACATATCCCTTGATCTGTCTCCCTGTAAGTTTTCCAATAACTCAATACAGTGCTTCAAAATGAGAGAGTAAGACAGAAAGGAAGGAGAAAAAGAGGAACAGAAAGAGGAAAAGGGGGGAGAGAGAAAGAGGGAGGAAAGGAGACAAAGAGAGGGAGGGAGGGAAGGAGAAAGAGAGGAAAGAAGGCTCTCTTGCCTTTTGCTTTAGCAGAATTGATCTTAGACTGAACTCTGCTCCCTCTTCCATATTGTGATATCCTTGAATAAAATTTCCCTTGACTATTTAACTTTTTCCAATTCTATGCTTTTTTTGACACATTTATTCTTAATTTGTACCATCAAAAGAACATATAGTCATCATTCACTCATTATTCCTTGATTCAAAATAATAATCCACTCATTAATTCCTTAAACGTATTTCCAATATCTTATAGTGCCAGAGTTGATGGTATGTGTTGACAGAGAATAAAGAAATATTCTTGTTTTTCATATTCTAGTGACCAGAAATCTTTAGATTCCATAATGTAAAGTATCAGTGAGAAATTAAGATTCTTTGGGGAGAGAATTAGTTTGCCCGAGCTGGGGACTCATGATTTACCCAAAAGATTTATTATTTGCTTAGTTTTGTTTCTTTTGTTTTGTTTTTTCCCTCTTGACCAAGCTGCAAGCACATTTGAGAAAGTTGAATTTTGTACATTGATTTTGGACAAGAAGAGAAGAGCTTTTGTTCTTTTCTTGTTGTAGTCATTTAATTATTAGCTTCACTTACAGTCTTTCCAGATATAGTTATGCAAATATGCAAAGATGAAAAGGCGCTTAGCCTTTCTGTTCCTCACTTCTTGCAGAGGGAGATTTAATAAGTTTTATGTGTAATTTGCTTATGGACCAGCAGAGTATTACACAAAAATGGTGTCAGCTCCATGATCCTGAAGCCATCTATACTAATTTGGAAAGAGGCAGTGTGACTGATATTTTGAATATGATCCAACTATAAAATTATATCCTTTATATTAGAGCTTAAACCTTATCTCTGAGATAATAACCGATGCCATTATATTAGCCCATAACTTTCTACAAGAGGAATGGAGGTTACATTAAAGGATGTGGCAAAGTTGAGAGAAGGGTACAAAATTAGAGCACTCCCCACATAAATAGATTTTTGGTGGAGATTGTACATAATTATCCAGAAAGCACATTCACTCCCACATTAACTCTTGATAATTAACGATTAATGCATTTTAAGCCCATGATGAGGCTAATTGTTACAGTCAACCTATTAATGATGGTTATCTTAAAATGTTTAAAAGAATTCGGGGAATTAAAGAATAGATTCTGACGGGACCTTGGAGTAAATGGTACATGTACCATTCCAAATGTATTTGCCTTTATTTCAAAAGAATGAAATGAAATCTTGTACAGGAGACAGAAGAATGGAGAGAAATTATTTGCAACTGGATGTGTTACTTCCTAACTGCAAGGTGAAAGGAGAACAAGTAGAATCTGTGAAACAGATCAATAGTTCTGAAACAACTGAACAACAAGAAGAAAAATACTTGGTGAAAGGTGTGGGTCCAGTTTCAATCAACTGGTCCCTTCTTGCCCTTTCCCTGCAACAGGGTCCTGCTGCAAACAAACCAACATGCAAATGCCAACCCACAAGTAAATCCTATTTGGGGATCAGGGAGAGAAACCAATTGTTTGACTCCGCACAGGAATCCACCGCAAGGTTTCCTTACACCGCAAACTTCCTTTGAAATCTGACCTCTCAATACTCCACTTCCCGTGTCCTCTCAGGACAGTGCAGCTGGGGTCCGCTAGAGGGCAGCAGAAAGATGAAGAGAGAGGAAGAGCCCGAAGTCAGTTCTTAGCAGCACTAATAAAAACAGTGCTTAGGCCTGAGGCGGGGAGCCGGCAACATAGTGAGACTCTCAAAAAAAAAAAAAAAAAAGTTTTGTACTGAAAACGGTCCACGTTTTTGGAGTGGTTACTCGAAGCCAGCCATCCTTCTGAGTGATTTGCAAAAACATCAACTCATTTGTCCTCCCATTAACTCTATGCAGTGACTACAATTATGTTCGTCTCATTCTAAAAAGATTCAGAAGCACACAGAGGTTGAGTAACTTGCCTAAGGTCACACAGCCTGTAAGAGGTAAGTCCAGCATATGAACCTAGGACTGGAGCTATAAATCCTGCATTTCCAATCCTATACAGTTCTGCTTCCTGTGAAGAAGGGGAGAATGGAAGCTCGGCACCTGGAGCTCAGCAGCTGGAGCGCCAGCCACATATACCGGAGTTGGAGGGTTCCAATCCAGCCAAGGCCTGCTAAACAACTACTACAACCAAAAAATAGCCAGGCGTTGTGGCGGGCACCTGTAGTCCCAGGTACTTGGGAGGCTGAGGCAAGAGAATCACTTAAGCTCAAGAGTTTGAGGTTGCTGTGAACTATGATGCCACAGCACTCTACTGAGGGCAACAAAATGAAACTCTGTCTCAAAAAAAAAAAAAAGAAGGGGAGAATGGAGAGTAAAGGAGGCAGCTGAGTCCCCCACAGACATAAGTCTGGTGGACGCTTTAAGGTCAGATCCAGGCACAGGCACTAGGCAAGGGCTTCTAGCTAACTTAAGGAATTTGGGTCATCAGACAGATAAGGTCAGAAAAAAGAGAGCTCCTGCACACATATACCCTACATGCCTTGCAGGAGACTGGTCAAGCCCATCTGTCACCACCTGCAACTGGACCCAGCCATTAGATGCCCTAGGTATCTGTCACCATAGTAGGCCTGTCTGGCTTAAATGTATGAAGCTGGCCTGGATTCACCCTCTTCCTTATCCCGTAGTCAGCCTTGCCTGCCTCCCCCAACAGCCTGACTCAGCCTTCCCTCATGACTGTTAAGAAGGGGCCAACCAGCAGCAGTTATGCTGCTGAGAGGCTGGGGTCCAACCATGGTCAGGGGGAAGTTTGTGGCATTCCATCCAAGACAACCTTCAGAAGAGTTTCAGGCCTGAATGCCATTCTTTTCTGGTTTTCTTCCCAATTTAACAAACATTTACTGAGCTGCAGTGTGTGCAGGCACCATGCTGATTGCACAGGTTGCAAGGAGAACTTGCTGGGTGACCTAGAACAACCTATTTAACCCCCTCCTTGGTTAGTTCCTCTTCTGTAAACTAAGAGATCAGAGAGACAAGGGGTTCTTAACTTAGGGCTGAGGGATTCCCCAAAATTGCATGTGTTCAAGTGCATCTTTCCAGGGCAAGTTTTCTCAAGCTCAGCTCCACTGGTATTTAAGGCCAGATAATCCTTTCCTCTGGTGGCTTGTCTTGTGCACTATAGGATGCCTTTACCCACTACATGCCTCTCTGAAGCTGGCCCAGCCCCATGGCCTTTTCACTCACCCCTCCTGTGGCCAGGCTGGGAAGGGTACAAGAAGGTGGCACACTGCCATGGACCGTTTGGAAGAGGAAGAGGCAGGACCCCCTCCGGGCTCAGCTATCTGTGAGCCCTGCCAAGACTATCCACACCTGCCTGACTCTCTGGGGCTCCTCACCCCTGGCCTGGGAAAGTGGCTCCCCCATCATCACAGGGCCCACTGCTGCAGGCCCCTGACATAGGCCTTACCTGTGCCCCAATGAGAGCCCCAGATGGGGGTGAGTTAAAGGGCCAAGTGCCAGCATCAGCACTAGTAGCAGATGTTGGAAGCAGGCAATTCCAGCTCCCACCGCCAAGCCTGCATTCTCTCTCTCCCTCTCCCATTCAGCAGCCCCTCACTGAGCACCTGCCAGGTGCCAAACCTGCTAAAAGGGCCAGAAGGTCAGATGAATTCAGTGGTAAGCTGAAAATATTTTACAACCAGTTCTTTGGGCTCAGACAGGGGGCCCTGACTGTAGACTTTGCCCATTTCTGTGATGTAAATACTGTCATGACAGATGTCAAATCATCAGTGTAATGTCACTAAACACTGAGCTAGTTCACACCATTATATACAAAACATGTCCACCACTAGAAGCAAGAGACACAAATTACCTCATAAGCATAGATCATAGTAAAATGTAATAAAA
The DNA here is from genome assembly GCA_963574355.1 of Loris lydekkerianus. Lineage (NCBI taxonomy): Eukaryota > Metazoa > Chordata > Mammalia > Primates > Lorisidae > Loris > Loris lydekkerianus. Next base: position 71,938 of record CAUYPK010051126.1, on the reverse strand, counting down.
ATAATTACATGATAGGTTTCTAATGCATATTTCTTTTTTTTTTTAACAGAATATATTTAACTGTGAGCTCATGTAATTTAATTACAAACAATGGATGTGTTTACCAGCCAATTCACAAGATTCTTGAAAATGTAACCACCAGCTCTCATGAACTGGAATATGCAGGCTGAAGCCTACCTGGGGGGAATTGCATATAGTCCCTGCTCTCTGAAGGACACGTGCCCATCCAGGGTAGGCTGGTCTGTGGGGAGAAAAGGGATGTACTGGGGACATAGAGAACCCAAGGAAGCACTGACCCTGCTCAAGAGTTCGGGGAAGGCTTCCTGGAGGAGGCAGTGTCACAAAGACCTGAGGGAAAAGTAACAGTATCCCAGATGGAGGGAAGGGGAGTGTGCTAGGCTGAAGAGGGCATTGGGAGAAAACCAGAAGAGGAGAAAGCACTTAGCATGGACTAAAAACTAAACATGAATGGCTCAGTCTGGCTGAGGGGATGGCTCCGTTCCAGTCTAGTTTCTGCTGATGATGCCTCTCTCACATGGGCCAAATTCCCTCCCTTCTCCAGGCTTCCCCCTTCTGTCAAATTGGGGGCTTGATCCAGATGGTCTCCAGGACTGCCTGTGGTCTGAGCCCCCAGAGGTCTGCGGAGGGGCCATGTGATTGTAGGTATAGGTCATGGTGAACTTCTGGCACACAGCAAATCTCCTGCAACAATCTTCCCCTCACCTCCACCCTGGTCTCCCACCTTGTCCAGTTTTCCCAGGCGATCCCTGAAACTCCTGGTTTGGCTACAGAAAGTAACTATAATTATAGTCATTTATAGAACACTTTGCTGCCTCTTCTAATTACCAAGCTATGCAATTCCAATTATATGTCTAAAGAAACGTCTCAGGAGCCCCTTCCCCAGGGCCAGCCTGCAGCCCCCAGGCCAGCTGGAATGTTGTCGGGAGGGGCTGGTGAACATGCTGCTGGACCCCTCCCTTGTGCCAGACCAGGAAGGATACCTTGGCTCAGAGGCCCGCCCTGGAGTAGGTAGAGAGTGAAGGGAGGCAGAGGGAGCCCTCCAGGAAGATAAGCCTGAGACCTGAGGAGGTGGATGGGGCCCCTTCTGGCCATTCAGGAAGCCTCTGTCTACACAGCAGGTGAATCTTAGCACACTGGGGTGGATAATAGCTTCACAGCACAAGCCAGAGCTTGCTGCCCTGAAAGAGGCTGTTTAAAGTTTAGAAAGCAATGCCCTTGCAACTAGGTGCAGGTTCTCTGGCCTCATGTCTGTCATCCCCACTGCAGAGGCCCCCTTAGTAACCCCACAGAAGGACCAACCAGCCCTGCCTCAGTTATCTCCTGTGAAGGGAGTGAGAACCCCCAGAAGAAGCCTGTTATCTTTGGGTGCTTCATCAGTGAGAAAGCTCTTCCTCGCATGAAGAGAAGCCTCTCATTGTGCAGTGTCTACCTACAGGTCCCACGTAAAACCTCTGTAGCTATTGTTTCCTCTGTCCTGGGTATAGAGATTAACACTGCCTACCCACTGGTGCTCTCCTAGGTGTGTCTAACCCAACCCACCCTTGCCTGTTTCCTTGGCCCCTCTGCTTTCTGAGAAAGCCCTGATCTGGAGGCTCCCTGGGGCTTCTTCCTGTGCACATATCCCCAGGTACCCACGTTCAGTTCTAGGGCATTGAGCTAATGGCTCCCCTGTAGTTCCAACCCCAACCCCCAGCCTCCTCCCTCCACTTCTCCTGACCCAGGCCTCCTGGGCAGCCCTCAGGGCTACACCCACCCCATGCCCATACCCAAGCCCACTAGCTTCCTCTGTCCCCACCCCCTGCCCTCTTCATCCAGTCCTCAGGGTTCAAACCTCAGCACCTCCTGCTCCTTCTCCTAAGTGTGTCCAAATCTCATCCCTCTCTTCCAAGGCCCCAGGCCCTGCTCCACATCAGGCCACTATCCTCTGCCACCTAGTCAACTGCAAGCCTCCTCCCTGGTCTCCCTCCTGGAGGCTGACACCCCCACCACATGTCCTGAGAGGCAGCATAGCATGGGGTTGAGGTGAATTCCAGTCCCTGCTCCTCTACTCAGTAGCGGTGCAGCTTTGAGAAAGCTGCTTAACCTCTCGGTGCTTTATTGTCTTAATATTACCTACGTCCTAGGGTTGCCTGTGAAAAGTCCTATTACCAGGGAATACAGAGTGGCTGATGGAGGATGAAGGAAGGGGATAAAACAAAGCAGAAAAGGGCAGAGGATCTGTGTCCCTAAGACCTTCAGTGCTCAACTAAGGCCTGTGAACTTTCTCCTGAGATGAGTAAAAAGCCTTCAGTACAAAGCCTTAAGTCTCTTATAAGTTCTGTGCCTTAGATGGTGCCAGGGGATGTCTTGCCTTCTCTCCTTGAGAGGCTGAGAGCCTGTCCTGTCAGAGGGTGCTGAGGGGTCCAGCTCCAGCTCCCTCCAGCCCGCAAATCTCTGCTGGTAACAGTAAATAATAGAGTGCTCTCCTCTGGCCAGACTCAAAGCCTTTCTCACCAAGAGGGACTAGGACTGGACTTCCATGCTCCAACCCCCCTTCCAACACCAGGGCCACCTGTGCTCCATGGTCCTTTAGGACAGAGGTTTGGGGAAGATGGTTCCAGGGCCTAGAGCCAGACTTCACTGTTGGCCTCGGATACCCTCGAGGCAGCCAGCTGGGGTTACTCTTTGCCTCTCCGCTGACACAGATCCACCACCTACAAGGTTATTTCACAAAGGTATTATTAGTTTGCTTAATCCTCATAATAGCTCTGGGCGTTGGTTGTTATTATCCATTTTACACCTGGCATGGAATAATGTTCTGGTCCCATTACATACCTCAGGAGTCTACTCAACAGTGGCTAATGCCTGTAGCAGGAGGGTCAGAGTTGCTCCTTAATTCCACTCAACCAGCCAGCCCTAGAGTGGAATGGTGTGGAGTGACTAGGAGTCACTGGAGCCTGCCACACTCCAAGTAGAGAGCGACAAGGTGGGGAAGAGCTTTAAGGCAGGGAGAAGAGGACCGAGGATGGAGAGGTGAGATAAAAGCTGCCTCCAAATGTGAGATCTGGGAGGAACCTCTGGAGTCGCCCTGCTTTGTCGTACACATCAAGAAATTGAGGCCAGGGCAGGAACAGAAATATGCCTAAGGCCATTCAGCCTGCCAGAGGTCAAGCCAGGATCTGTCCCAGGGTGCACCCAGCCTGGCCTTGGAGAGAATCAAGGAATCAGCCCCACTGGGCTAAACAGTCACTGGGCCAACCAGCTGGGACAGGATGAAACTTCTAGCCCCAGGCCTCTCTGGGTGATCAGCAGGAGGCAGTGCTGCCCTAGGAGTGGCACCTCTCAAGCTGCCTCCCTGGGGACAGAATCAGGGCTGGGGACACAGGTAAGGGCGGGTGCAGCATGCAAACCTGGACATCAGGACTCCTGGACCACATTCTGATGCTAGTCCCTTCTAACCTGAGCAAGGGAGAAAATAAGCCCTTCCTCCCTCCTTGCATGTCCACCAGCTGAGAGAACATTCTAGAAATGTACCCCTAGCTCTGTCCAAATTCTGCTTTCTGGAGAGAGCAAGAGTCTGGAGAATAGAATGTGTGCCAGGTCATAGACCTGCACAGAAAGTTGACTTGCAAAGGAAGCTAGACTGAAGGAAGAACTTTCAGAGGTCTCCATACTGAATATCCTCCGTGGTTCTGGAACTGTCCCTTTCCTGAAATCATCCCCTGGGGAAGGTGGGAGAGAGCAAACTGCTGTGAGGAGAGAGGGGCTAGATGTGCCTACTAACTGACTCACGCACCCCCTTAAGTGGGAGGAGTTTCCCCATGATGGCCAAGGAGAGTATGGGGATGGATGGGGGCCCCAAGGGTGGAGAAGGTGAGCCACACTGGCCCCTAGAAGGGATTCCCAGGGTGCAGAGCAACTGGTCTGCCCAGGGAGGAGGCTCCACGTCACCACCACCAGCCCTGAGACCCTTCCCTATGGCAAGGGTTTGCATTCTGTAACCAACCTTCTGGTCTGGTCCCAGCAGAATCCTCACTGAGACTGAGTACCCCCGAGGCTCCCTTCAAAATCCCAAAGGTCCTGATTCTAGAAGCAAAAGTCCCAGGGCAGCAAACAGTGCAAAACCCAGAGGCAGGGGTCAGAAAGACCCTACAGACCTGCCTCCCCGAGACTAAAAATGTCCCCAGGCTGGGGGTTCTCACCCACATTGCTCTACCTCACTCTGGTCCTCAACACCCAGCCTGGCTGAGTACTGTGTGGGACAGACAGGCGGTCTCCAAGTGGACCCCTTTCAGCACCACCCTGCTTGGGTTCCCATCCAAGCCACCATATTCCAAGGTCCAGGCACTGTCTACTGAAAAGCCCCTGTCAGGGCAAGTCATCCGCAGTTAACCCTTCTGTTCTCACAACCTGGTTGGCTCTGCTGCCTAGAGAGTACACAGGGTGGGCAGGGGGCTGGGAGGTCATGGGAAGCACTCCAGGAGAGAGGCAAGGAAAGTGGAGATGGGGACACGTGTGGGGGACCATCATGTCAGGTCCCCACTTGCACTCCCTGAGGGGCTGGTGACTCACAGAACTGACCAGGGCATTTCTTTCCAGAGCTTAGTGAAACCAGACAGGAAGCCCAGGAAGGAGGGGGAACACAGGTGCACTTCCCAGCCAGTAAATCTATGAATCAGCAGCCTGTAGACGCTGTCACCATGACCCCTCCCTCTGCCTCACACTGCTGTCTGAGCGTGGCCCAGGTTCCAGTCTAAACATAGCTATCACCTCTGCCCTGGCCAAGTAGGAGCTGCTTCTAATCACAAATCTCCTCCCTTCCCAGGGCTTTTCACCACAAAGGCGGGCCTCTTGGCTCCCCATCTCCACTGCAGTCACACCAGCTTGCCCTCAGCCTTCTACTCATGCCACCACAGGCCCTTTGCTCCTGTCCTTCTCACTGCCGGGACCCACCCCCACCACCCCTCTGCCCCACTTCACCTAGTTAGCACCTACTCATCCTTCAGGTTTTAACCCATGCCACCTCCTCCAGGGAGGCTTCCCTGCCCTGTCAACTATGTCAAACCCCCACTTCATGTGCTCCTGGCAACTGCACCCCTCTCTGGAGCACTTGACCGAGTTGAGTAGTGTGTGGGTGACAAGCACCTGCTCCCCTGCCAGATCTGATGCCCAGGAGGGCAGGGACCAAGACCTGCCCTAGTTTGTCTTCTGTTGTCTCTGCACACGTGGCACAGAGCAGGCCCACACTAAGCACTCAAACATGCACTGAAGGGAGGATCCGCCAGCAGGCTGGATGTCCCACAGTGCCCCCACCCTACTTCATCTTGCCCTGGTACCTGTCTGTCAAACTTTTCATCTGCAGTTCTTGGAGCCTCCTAATGGTCGGGTTATGTGGTGGGGACTGGGCAACCTGCCCCCTACCTCCCAGATCAAGGCAAGACTCAATACTCAATACCCCTCCAAACACCACTTACTCTGACCCAGTAACTCAAAGGTAGCCAGTTCTCCAGAACCCAGCCCTCCTTCCTGATTTTGCATATGGCTGTTGTTCCAGACTCAGGGCCTGTGGCCTTCAGAGACCATCCAGCTGCCACCTAGAAATCAGATGCCCAGAGAGGGCCAGGGCCCCACCCAAGGTCACACAGCAAAGCTGCCACAGAGAATCCAGGACGCCGACTCCAGCATAGGGTTCTCCCTATGCTATAATAAAGGTGGCTATTTTTAGGAAATGAATTAGCAAGTCAAATATGACTTCTGCTAAAATAATACCACCTTTATGCTTTTCAGAGTCTTCATTACCTCATTTGCTCTTGTAACAATGAAATAGCCTGGGCAGGGAAATAGGTGGGTGATCTCATCAATAGGTGTAGTTCAGAGAGAGGAAGTGACTGGTCCTGAAACAGCAGGCCCAGCCATCCTGCCACCTGGCTCAGCGATACTCCTGGGGGGGTTGCAGGGCCCCAGAGGCTTCCCTCCCAGGGGCCTGGCTTGAAGCCTCTCACTGAGTGGCACCATTGGGGTGCTCAGGACAAGCCTCTGCCTCCCCCAGCCTGCTGTCCTCATGGCCCTATCCACTCGCCCACCCAGCTGAGGTCAGCCTCCTGCCTCCCTGCACTTAGCAAGTCTTACTCCAGCCTGCCTCCTCACAGCCTTTAGGCTTCAGATGGCCTTGAGGCCTGGCATCCACTGGTGTTTTCCCCTGCAAATTCCTTAGCACATGCCAAGGATAGTGCTGGGCAGGGAGGCACAGGCAGCAGCTATGCAGCCTGAGATGTCCCTCAACTTGGGACCCCAGTTCCCATCAGAATGGAGAACAGCTTCATCCCAATGGGGGTGGGGGTCAGATGCAGCCCCTCATCCTGCAGCCTCGTCTCCTCCCTCTCCCCTCTCCTCAGACATCTGGTGACAACATACAGGGCCAGATGGACGCAAACATGAGGTCAGATCCTCACTGCTTCCTGAGCCCTTCCCAGAGGGGGGAACACTTCCCACTGGGATGCGGCTTGGCTGCTCCATCAGAGAATGGGAGCCAGGAAGGAGCAGACTGCTTGTGGTAGAGGGTGTGGCAGAGCCCCCATTTCTCAGAGGAGCAGGCCACCAGCCAGAGGCTGTGAGTACCATGAACCTCACCTCTCACAAGAGCCTGCTCTGAGCCCTGAGGCCTGACACTTGTCGAGGAGGGGGTGGGGTAAGACCAAAAGTGTACCTGAGCCCGGTTCTTGACTCACAGAACAAGGATGCATTGTGACAAAGACTCAGACTTAGGCCGTGAAGGTCTATTTAGCCAGAAGGGCTTCTCAGACACAGGGTGTGGTGGGGAGCTCAAGGGCAGCAAGGAAGGAGGAAGGTTTTGAGACAGCCCTGGCAGGCACAAAGGTGTGGTAGAGAGGAGGGATCCCATGAGTTGCCCTTGGCCTGTGGCCCACCACCCAGAGCAGGCTGGCTTGCAGGGGAAGAATCTGCACTCACTGTCTGCCTTAAGTTTGGGATGATAGGGCCCCACATATGGTAACTTTCCCCTATCCTGGAGTCTCTTCACTAACCAATAGATGGGGCTACTGGTCCCTGGTAGGCCAGCAGGGAGGGGTGGCCCAATAGAAGGTAGACATGGCCAGGTCATCCTGATGAGGAGGGAAGAGGCAAGAGGGAAGAGGGCCTTCCCCAGGGTAAGAAGGTGATAGCCTGTCCAGGGAAGCCTACAACTGCCCAGGGGCCAGCAGGTGCCTCTCCCTCCATCCTTTACCTGGAAGGATGAGGTGGGCACCCTCTTTGCCCTGTCCCAGACTTGGTCCCCATAACAAGGAGCCCCCACCCAGCAGCGTCCTCCCAGGGAAACCATGCTGGCTTCAGGGCCATGGCCATGCCTGGCAGAGGACGGTGATGATGCTGACACAGCAAGAACACGGCCAGCAGTGAACAAAGACAGACGGGAAGGGGGCTGCCTCTACAGGAATCATTCCCAACGTGGCAGCCAGCACCATGGGCCATGGGGGGGAGGGGGCACAAGAACCACTCCCCGAGTGTTCAGTCCAGCACGGTTCTGACCATATGCTTGGGAGGCAAGGCCGGCTGTGGCCCCTCATGGGCCCAGCTCAGGCCAAGCTTCACCCTTCTCCCAAATCCCCATTGACACTCCTCAGGAGCCCATGGCCTTCCTCTCCCAATGGAAAAGACCCCTGAACTGCCTTTCAACCCCACAGCAGCGTCTGTTCACCACCCACTTCCCCCTTAGGGCAAGACGGGGGACTGTTTAGTGTCATGGGAGCCCTGAAAGGGCCATGCTGAGCCCAGAGGCAGGCAGCACCTGTGGGTGGGGGGGCATGGTACTCTGATAGCCTTGCAGCAGACGTTGTGCCCTGTGGGGGAGGTACCCAGCAGCAAGGATGGCAGGACAGGTGTGGGAGCCGTGACATTGGGCCTGTCACACAGCATCAGGGAAGAAGCTGCCAGCACTGGGTGAAGGTTGGAAGCCTCAGGGAAGCTGCAGTTTTTCAGCTGAGTGAGCGAGAAATGGTGGTTAAAGTAAAGCTGGCGCCCCACTTTCCAGGCACACTCTTGGGAGGGCTGGGCACTGAGCAGCCCACAGAGCCAGCCAGCCAGGGCAAGCACATGGGCTGGTGGGGCCCAGCATTCCAGAGAGGTGTGGGACAGGTGGTAGCCCCCTTGCCCCTACTGCCTTCCACATGAGCCAAGTGAGGCATGCTGAGTAGGAAGTGAGGGACTGGTGCCAGAGAGCAGCCCTGGTGTCCAGGCGAGGGGGGAGGATGGCTCCCTACACTGTGGGCTCAGCAAGGCACAGTGTCTGGGTCACCCTGGTCCAGTGGGATGCCTCAAGTGCTGGGATGCAGGCAGGGTAGGGACATTCAATCCAGAGCCAGGTTCTGGGATTGTCCCCAGGACAGTATTGCCATTAGACCAAAGAAAGTCTCCTACCCTGGACCCTGCATTCTAGAGGAAACTACTCAGACCTTCCTTTGGCCTTACCCCCTCTAATGGGGCTGGGGGGGGGCAAAAAACCCATGAGCTAAGAAGACATGCCCACCCAAGACCCCTGTTCCTCCTCCAAGTGCAGGAGCCCAGAATTCACTGCCCACAAGGGCCCAAATCCAATTTCATAGTCTGCATAGGCCTTTCCCCTGAACCTGCCCTCTTGAGAATGAACTTGTAGCTGGTGTGCACACCCCAAGTCCGAGTGGTAACCAAGAAGCAGCAATTGCTGGGTATGTGGCTGGACCAAAGATGGATGACCTGGGGCTGTCACATGCACTGCCCAAGGCAGAGGCTGGAGAAGGTTCTGTGATCGACCCTGTCTCTGATACCACACTCCAGGACTAGACTCCAGGAGCCCAAGAACTCTAAGTGCAAACTTGGCCTACCAGGGTGTTGTGAAGGTATATTTGTCAATGTAGGAGGATAGAGCATATTCTATTTAGCAGTTTTTGGCTTGGTTTATAACTTTGAAATATCTAGACATATGGTATCTGGGCCTCTGTTTTTACGCCTATCCTGGCCCCAGCAAATGTTAGTGGTGGGACTAACAGAGGACAAGCTCTGGCCCCTCACTCCACCCCTCAGGCTGGCCCCTGGAGGAGGGACTCAGAAGGCCCCTGCTGGCCAGCCAGAGAGCACAGCTAAAGCAGGGCTTGGCAGAGGGCCCAACAAATTCATAAGACTCCATATACAACTATGGGCCCAGCCCCAGTGCTAGTAGCAGGGGGCAGGCTCCCAAAAGGCAAGTCCTTGGGTATGGGGTGAGCAGGGGCAGCCTAGAGATCAGCTGCTCCCCTTTTGAAGGTGGGAAAGCCACATAAGCTGAGCTCGTGGCATGAGGGCACAGAGAGTGGGTGGTGGTGCTGTGCGACCGCGATCTATCTGCCTACCTCCAAGGCCCAAGCACCTCTGCCTCCAGCCTGGGCTGCTCTCCTCCCTTATTTGGGCTCATTCCTGTGGTGGAGACTTTCCCCCTGCTGTTCCCCATGCCAGCACTTCTTGTCCAGGAGGACCCTGCCCACCCTTCTCCACTTAGTCTCAGACTATTCCTTTGAGGAGCAGCCCAAACTTAATAACTGCAAATCCCCAGGCTTCAACTGCAGCCAGGACCTTGGCTCGAAGAGGGAGTCCAGCCCTGTCTACAAAGAGCAGACTGAGGCTCACGCCCCAGAGGGGGTTGCCGCTGAGCTCAGGGAGACAAGCCTCCTGCCCCTGTCAGCACTGGAGGCAGTGCCCGCCACCTCGCAGCCTCACAGACCCCCTGGTTCACTCACTCGCTGTGTGATCTCTCACCAACGTGTCTATGTTTCTGCCCCTCTGAAATGACGATAATAAAATTTGCCTTGTGCAGTAGTTAGATTAGATAAAAACACACATAGGCCAGGCCTCATGCCAGGAATGCCACAGGGCCTAAACCTTCTGTCCCTCCTCATGCTGTCAACAGACATTCCTGAGTCCACCGTGAGCCTGAGACCGGATGGATGGCGCTCCCATCCTGCCTCCTACTGAGGGTGACTGACGCACCAGGAATGAGCTGGAGGATTTGGGAGAAGCAGAGAGCCAAGGGGAGAAACGAAGCTGGAGGCAGCAGGCCGAGGGTCTAGAGGTTGGTCAGGGAGAGCCTCGATGAGAAGGTGGATGAGAAGGTGACATGTGAGCAAGGCCTTAAAGACCTAAGGGAGCTGAGCTGCACTGGAGGAAGAATGTTCTGGAGAGAAGGGATTGCACTAGCCAAGTCCCCAAGTTGTGATGGTGTCCTACAGGTTCTAAGAACACAATGTCCCTTATCTGAGCACACACTCCCCAGCTCACTGTCACCACACCCTCCCAGCATGGCTCCACCTATGGGCCCTGGAGCAGATGTAGAAAGGCGTATGATGTGGGGGCCTCAGGATTTGAGCCCAAACAGGCCCCAACAGACAGGGGAAGTCTGGCCACAAAGACCCCACAGCTGGGCCTCTCTGGGGGGCCAGATGAGGCCTCAAGATCTTTTCTTTCCCTTTTCCCCTGAGTGGCCTGAGAGGCTCCAAGGAGGCACTCGGCACATGGCCTGTTTCCAGAGCACCACAGAGAGAATTAGGATTGGCTCCTAAGGGGGCTAGTGGCCATGCTTGGGGTCCCTGCATGAGGGCTGGACCTGGCTCCCCTGTTCTCTGCTTGTCCCAGCCCCCTGAAAATGCCCCAGCCAAGATTGCCCCCACACTTTTCTCTGCCTACTCAGTGCAAAGAGCACAAGACGCCAGGTGGAAGCCACCTACGTGACGTGGTTCCCTCACCTGTAAAACGGGTGCTGCCAGTGACAGCGTCCCCAGACGGTCTCTGCGAGGATGAGGGCACTTATTCTGGAGCCTGGCTCATTCAGAGGTGTTCAGTGGGTGCCACTTTTTTCCCCTGCCCCTGTCCCCCCAGGACCCCACTGTCAGGCCCTAGGCACCAAAACCAAGTCAGCTCTGAAAGGAAGTGGGGCATGAGCTGCTGGGCTCAGCCCTGCCTTCAGCGAGCAGTGATCTAGTCGGGGGTGTCCGTGACCAGAGATGACAGAACACTGTCATGTGTCTGTGAGAGTGACAGCAAGCCCAGGTAACCGAGAAACAGAGTACCTGAGACAGAGAAATCAAGAATTTACCAGGCCCCATAGGTGTCCAGGCAGCCACCTGCAGGGGACAGATAAGGCCACAATAGGTCACTATGCCTCCCACAGCCTCAGCTTCCCCACTTGTCAAATGGGGAGGATAACCATGCCCTCTCCTGAGTCCATCCTAAGGGTCCCCCCAGGTGGATAATGACCTGCTACTGTAAGGAGGAGGCTGTCAACAAAGCCTGGTTTCCTTTCCCTGAAGTTAACAAAGGGAGTTCTGGTTTTCAGGAAACAGGAAGTAGGTGGATTCCCAGGAGACCTTAGCCCCACCCCAGGCTCTGATGACTCTGTAGGTGAGATCTAGGTGTACCCAGACAGGGCAAGCGTGGCCAAACACAGCCATCAAAGCCAGGTCCTATCACCGGCCTGACCCTGTGCCCAGACATCTGTTCCCTCCTGGGACCTTGGGGCCAGGGCTGGAGAGGATGTGAACACCCAGAGGCCCTCCTGAGCCCAAACTGGAGGGAGACACGGGGCAGTGAGCGTCTCACACCAGGTGGTGCTCACCCAAGATTCCCACAGCATCAGAGGCCTGCTGAGCGACACCTGGATGCCCTTGCTTGGCAGACTGGTCTCCACGGTCAGGCCCAGCCTCTCTACCCCTCTGTCCTGCTGGGCCTGCTTCCCAAATGCCCTGGCTCTGAGTTTTTGCTACAGCCAAGCCCACAGCCCCATACTCCAGCTTTCATGTCTGTGCCTGCGGGTGGCCCTGCCTGGAAACCTCCCCTGTTATCCACGTGTCTCTCGCCACAAACAACACTTGGCTATCTGTGAAAGCTGCCAGCGCTGCCCCCGACCCAGCCTCTGCCCCCATCTTGGCTCTACTCTCTCTTATGGGCCCCTCATCTTCCTCTCTCCTCTGTCCACAGGACTCAGGAGCCAGCGTGGCTGCAGAGTCCTGCCAGCATTCTGCCTTGTCTCCCTAGCTTCTCAACTGCCCTGACCTCCTGCTCCTGCCTCCCAGCATCCAACCCACTGCCTGAGTCTTCCCCACCCTGCAGGACTCCTGTCCCAACAGCCCCTCACCTTGCCCCTCCAGCCTCTGCCCTCAGCTCTGGAAGGCGTGGTCTCCACTCACTGCCTCCCCAACCCCTCCCAACCTTCACCTCCGTTTAGTTCCCCCGACCCCCACCAGACCACCAATAGCATCTCTGCTACTACAGTCGGGGACACTTCTCGGCCCACACCTGACTGGACTCCTCGGGGTTATTCCAAACTGCCAACACCTCTCTTTCTCTTAAACATGTACCCACACTCCTGGCTTCTGAGACGCCCACCCAGACAGATTTCTTACCACCTCCCTGACCACTCCATCTACTGGCTGCTTCTTCATTCTGCTTCTTCCTTCTGAGGCCACCATCCTGGGCCTTTGTCCTCTCCCCACCCACCTCCTCCCAAGGAGACAGACCCTAACCATTCTCCTGCATCCTGGCTCTCTGGCTCCTCCCCTGAGTTCCAGATCAAATACTCCACAGTGCTTTCTGGATACACCCACCAGTACATCCCTGGGCACTCACAGCTGGTCACCTTTCTTCTCACTCCCTCATCTTGGCAGCTCTCATGCCCTCCGTCCCATCCCATCCAGTCCCAAAGCATCAAATGAGTTCTATGCTGTCTATACCCAAACATACACCTGGCTGCCCCCACCCCCTCCACACCTCTCCCCAGCTTGTAGGTCCAACAAACACCTCAGCAGTCAGACCTCTGCCCCCCATAGCACCCCACCCTCCCCACACACACAGCTGCACTCCCCACCCTGAGCCGGCACTCCTTCCTGTTGCTCAGACAAAATGCCTAGAGCATCCTGACCCCTCTCCCTCTCCAGCAGGTGGCAAGTCCTATGGTTCTAACCTAAAAGAATTCCCAGAATCAGACTACCGCCCCCACCCTGGGCCAGGTCACTGTCTTTCTCATCTGGATCACTGCAGGAACCTCCTAATTGGTCTCCCTGCTCCCACCTTTCCACTCCTGCCCTCAGCTGTCCTGGCACAGTAGCCAGAGTAGTCCTAGTCACATGGCGCTGGACACACCTCTCTCCTGTTTAAACTTCTCCTATGCCTCCCCTTTCTGTCAGACTCAAAGCCAATGAGCGACCCTGCCTTCTGGCCTCCCTGACAGCCTTCCTCTTCTCCTTAGCCCTCTCTTCTCTGGTCATGCTGCAAGGGCAGCCCCTGGCAAATCAGCAAGGGCTGGGCCATGCCACCGTGGTGACTGCCCCAGTCACCAGACTCTAAAGCAGACAGGCTCGTCTCTCACTCATGCTTCACATCCGTGAGGGTCAGCAGGGCGTACTTCTGCATGTCTCTCATCCAGTGACTGGTCAGGAACATCTGGCACACCCCCACCACTTGGCCGGGTGAGGGGGGAATATGGACTCACTCAATGGCCCTTAAACACTTCAGCCGGGAAGTGACACTCATGTCTACTACACATATTTCACTGGCCAGAGCAAGTGATATGGCTGTGCCCAGCCACAAAGGGAAGAAAAGTAGCCTCCCCATGCTCAGACAGACACTGGTGGGCAGGACTGATGGCTGCCATGCTACTGTCTCTGGAACACACCAGACCCTCATCTTGTTGGGGCCTCTGCCTCTCTGTCCCCTCTGCCCAGATGTCCTTCCTTAAATATCTACATGGCTCACTCCTTTGCCTCCTTTATGTCTTTGTTTAATGTCGCCTTCTTGACAATGCTTACCCTGACCACCCCACTTGAAGCTTCAGATGCCTCCTTGACCAGGACTTCTATCACCCTTACCTTTATTTTAGTTTTTTCATGGTTGTAACAAACTATGTAATTACATATTTATTATGTTTATTACTCATTGTCAGTCTCCAGCAGCTAGAATGAAACTCCTGAGGGCATGGATATTTGTTTTAGTGCCTTGCATAAGCCCAGCTCCTGGGACCATACTTGGCACTCTGTAAATTTGCCACATGAATGAGGGAATGGATCTTGAGCTCCTTTCCCGTCCATAGCATCTATGGCCCTGCTCAGCACCAGGGCTGCTTGTTCCCACCTCATTAAAAGCTGAGTCTCTATCCTCAAAGGCACTGCCTTCCCCAGGCCCTCACTGCTGCTTGTCTGGGCCTTCCTTTTATGACACCAACTGCCCTTCACCTTCAGCATTCCCTTACAGTCCAACGACTGCTTTGAAAAGCAGAATGGGCCAGGTGCTGGATGTGGGGGCTCATGCCTGTAATCCCAGCACTCTGGGAGGCCTAGGTGGATGTATTGCTTGAGCTCAGGAGTTTGAGACCAGCCTGAACAAGATTAAGACCCCGTCTCTACAAAAAAAAGCCAAGGTATTATGATGGGTGCCTGTTGTCCCAGCGACTTGGAAGGCTGAGGCAAGAGGATCACTTGAGTCCAAGAGGTTGCTGTGAGCTATGACATCATGGCACTCTACCCATAGCAAGAGAGTAAGACTTTGTCTTGAAAAGAAAGAAAAAAACAAAAAGGCAGGGTGACCAAGTGATTCAGGTGTGGGTTCAAGAACCAGACTAACTGGACACTTTCTTTTTTTTCCTTTTTTTGAGACAGAGTCTCAAGCTGTCGCCCGGGGTAGAGTGCCGTGGCGTCAGACCTCACAGCAACCTCCATCTTGGGCTCAAGCAATCCTCTTGCCTCAGTTTTTCTTTTTTAGTAGAGACAGGGTCTTGCTTTTGCTCAGGCGGGTCTCAAACTCATGAGTTCAAGCATTCCGCCTGCGTCGGCCTCCCAGAGTGCTAGGTTTACTGGCGTGAGCCACCACACCCAGCCATGACCAGGCACTCTCTCTGGCTTTTCTGTTCACCAGCTGTGTGGCACTGGGCTGGTTCCTTAACCTTCCTGTTCCCCAGTCCCACACTTATAAAAAGGGGATGATGAGGGTGGCACCTCTCTCGGGTCCTGTCTGGGGTATTGAGAGGTGTAAATGAGACGGTGCACATGATGCTGTGTGGGCTATTGCTTTACAGTTGCCAGATCTTGCCACCAGGCAGAGCAGATCCAAATCTGCTGAAACTGTCCCTTGGATCTGGTAGCTTTCAGTTTCCTCTCTGAGCCCCTGGGCCCTCCCATGCTGGTCCCCCTCTGACTCACCTGGCATGGCCCTTCGCTCCCGTCCCGCTGCATTTGCCACAGTCTCCTGAGATGTCATACTGCACCCCTCCACCCCCGCCTGGGTACAAGCTGCTTTCTCTGCTGGTCACTGACTTGGACTTGCTTTTTTACATAACGAGAATCCCAGAGCCTTTTTGCACATTCATACACAGAAAACTTTTTTGCAGCTGTGTCATATCTCATCATAGGGACATACCACTGGGACACACCCAAGTTGATGGCTACAGAGGGTATTTCCGATCTTTTGTTGTACACAATTGTATACATATGTCATATTTGTGCAGGTGTCTCTGTAGGAAAAACTCCCATAGTGGGATGGCCAGGTCAAAAAGTGGCTTGTGGGATGTAAGGTGCTGCTTCCCACTGTGCAGCCAGCCCAGCATGCTCCCCATCAGAGCCGGCTCTGCACCCAGAATTCATGCTCTCTCTCTGTACCATACTGCATCCTTCAGGAGCATGCCTGAGCTCTACTTTTTGCCTCAGTCAAGGTCAGCCCATGTGAGCACGGTATGTGGGAGCACCGAGAGGCATTGAAGCTACCTAGGGAGGAGAGGTCAGCCCCCAGACCCTTCCAGAACACTTTGAAGCTTCATAGCTAAACTTCAAGACATTGGTTCTAGGGCAGCCCAGAAGAGCCAGCCCTAGGCCATGCCATGGCTACGATGGCTCCTGTGGTCAGCTCTCACAGGCCCACACAGAGGCAGAGCTGAGTCAGCACCTGGCCCAGGGGGCCCTCTGAGGCCCATGCCAGCTTCATGCAGGAAGGGCCCCTACACAGAAGTGAGAGGGGCTCAGAAGGGGCCCAGATCTCTGCCCCTCTGCCGGCTTCAGGAAAGTTCCTGCTCCCTGGCTGGGCCCTCAGGGTCCTTCCTGGGCCACCTGTCCACCCCCTGCCCTCCTCCACTCCATACCCCTCACGCTCCATCGGTCATGTGGAAACACTTGCATTCTCCAAATAGGCAATTCTCCTCCCTACCTCCCTGCTTTTAACTACATGGTTTCTCTTGGTACTGTCTTTGTCCAGAAAATTCCCACTTTTCCCAAAGACAGGACTCAAGAATCAGTTGTGCCTACGTACTAACATAGTATCTGGTTTGAAATGGTAATACGATTTTATTTTATGTTTCTGTTTTTAAGACAGAGTCTCACTGTGTCACCCTGGGTAGAGTGCTGTAGCGTCACAGCTCAAGCAACCTCAAATTCTTGGGCTTAAGTAATTGTCTTGCCTCAGCCTCCTGAATAGCTGGGACTACAGGCACCCACCACAACGTCCAGCTATTTTTCTGTTGCAGTTGTCATTGTTGCTTAGCTGGCCAGGACTAGGTTCGAACCTGCCTGCCTCAGAGTATGTGGCTGGCACTGTAACCACTATGCTATGGGTACCAAGTCAGTAACACAATTTTAAATGGTCCTTCTCCCATCTGTGTTTTCACCAGAGCTCTAAGCCCCAAAGACATGTACCATGTGCTTGAGCCCAGGAGTGTTAGGTTGCTGTGAGTTGGGCTGAGGCCACAACACTCTAGCCTGGGCAAGTGAGACTCTGTCTCAAACAAACAAAGACATACACCGTGTCCTAACCTCTGTCCTCACAGCCGGCACTGGGGTCAGCACAGAAGCTGTCCAAGGAAGTTTCAGCCATGATGAACCAAAACTTCTGGTGTTGCTGAAATCCCCACCCCACAGAGCTGCAGCACCAGGACAGCCCCTAGGAAAAGCCAGGCCCTCGGAGCCCCTAGGAAAAGCCAGGCCCCTTTGCTAAAAAGCCAGAAATTGCCCCAGAGCACTGCAGGAGTTTCACAATGGGGAAATGAGCCTTCCTGAGGTGAAGGTGGCAGGAGGCACCCCAAGGACATCATCTTCTGGACTTCCCCCAGCTACTTGCGTTTCTGCATAGTGGCCACAAAGACAGACCTGGGGGCTGCCAGGGACAACGTCAGCCTAAGTTGGCTGAACCCAGAGACAAGGAAATGAGGAGATGCTAAGCAGCGAGAGGGCAGGGGGTGGCCGTGAAGGACACCCAGCTCCCCCTCAGTCCCTAGAGCTGAGGCTGAGGCCAAGAAGGAGCTTCTGCGCAGGGAAGGGAGGGGCAGAGGGAAGAAGCCCCTCCCCACAGCCCAGGTCCCTATGCCAGTGCTCAGTGCCCGTAAAGGATACATCCCAGCCCCGGAGAGAGCGGGTTATAGAGTAGCCCCAAAGGCCCATCAAGCACATGGTGGTCCAATACCTCAAACTGGGAGTATCTTTGGTAAATTCAGGGTGCAGTCTTTCAGCCTGCATGACCACAGTGTTCCCACAGTGGTCCTCTAGGCTCAGGAGGGCCTGGGGCTGCCAGTCCACCCAGGGGCCACTCAGGTCAGCCTGGTCCCAGCTATCAGGAGCCCCATTGACATCCACTGCCCTTTCTCATATACTAAGCATGCTGTCAAGAGGACTAGGACCTCTCCCACTGCCCAGGAGGACAGGAAACCGCATCCCACTCTGCCTCTACACACCCACCACACTTGATAGGGCTGGTAACTTGCCCTGCAGCCCTGTGAGTCAGGGAGGTATATGAGTAAGGGGTCAAGTAAGATCATCTCCACTTGCTCCTAGAAAGTATGAGCTGTCGAGCAAACATTCCCCAAGCCTTAATTTGGGGCCAGTCACTACCCATAGGAGCAGGAAGACCATCGACATTGTCAGCTAGCTAGACTCTGCCCCAGCTCACCCTCTCCACCAAAGACGGACCCAGCAAAACCTCCAGCCTCTGTCCTTACACAGAGGGGGACAGGAAAGACATTGCTAAGGGAGGTGGCGCATCCCCCACCTGCTGCTCAGAGGCCAAGATGAGCTTGGAAAATAGCCAAGCCCAAACCCTGGGGTCTCAGGGGACAAATAAGACAGAACTGAAACCGAAGCCAATCTAGGCAGGCCCCAGGGACCTCTGTCTCCCCCCTTTTACCTGCATACACCCTGACCAGAGCCACCAGAGCCACCTCCCCACAGCCTGGGAAAGTCTTTGAAGCTTGGCTGTCTCCCACCTGGGCCCTCCCAGCCTCCTGCCTCCCACCCCCAGCCTCATCTGCCCAGGCTCACCCATCAGAGCTAAGAGGACCCCAGTCTAAGCATCTGGAGATCCAGGCTCTGGTCATCTCTCTGCCACTGCCTTCTGGCATGACCTTTCCTTCGTCATTCCTGCCTCGGGGCTTTGGTTTCCTCTTGTGGCTGGCCCCTTGACACAGAGGAAAAGGCTCTAGTGGGTAGATTTTAGGCAAGGGTGGGATTTTTCAGATCACAACACTGAGGCACCCAGAACCTTGATCACCACCTGTCCCAGGGACATAGGTGCCTGGAGGAGACAGAGGCAGGGCTGGGCAGTGACAGCTAAGACCTC
Source organism: Loris lydekkerianus (assembly GCA_963574355.1). Taxonomy (NCBI): domain Eukaryota; kingdom Metazoa; phylum Chordata; class Mammalia; order Primates; family Lorisidae; genus Loris; species Loris lydekkerianus. The sequence goes on along the minus strand of CAUYPK010051126.1, from coordinate 53,335 downwards.
CCCAGAGCATGAAAGACCGGCCCCCAACACCTACCCTGCCTCCCATCACTGGGCTGGCTCCCTACCTCCACTCAGTGCCTGCCTCCTCTGGGTTATGTCTAGACCAGCCTGGACCCCCATATCCTCTACCCCAGCACATGCCTGGCACCAGGTAAGTGCTCAACAAAATAGCATTGCAAGAATAAAGGCAGAGAAAATAACAAATGTTGGTGAGGATGTGGAAGAATTGGAACCCTCACACACTGATGGTGGGGCTGTAAAATGGTATTACCTCTCTGGAAAGCTGTTGGGCAGTTCCCCGTAAAAGTCAAACACAGAGTTATCACATGATTCTGCAGTTCTACGCCCAGATGCATATTCCAAAGAATTGAAAACATATGACCACAAACAACTCATACACAAATATTCACACAGCATTGTTCTAGCTATTATTCTAATAGCCAAAAAGTGGGGACAAGCCAAATGAATGGATAAGCCAAATACGGCACAACCCTGCAGTGGCATGTCACTCCGCAGTAGGACGTGGCTTGCTAACACAGACCACAGCGTGGGTGAGCCTTAAAAAACTATGCTGAGTGAAAGAAGTCAGACATAGAAGGTGACATTGTACCATTCTATTTACATAAAATGTGCAGAAAAGACAAATCCACACAGAAAGAAATTAAATTAGTAGGGGGAAAAGGAGAGGAGAAGTGATACTAATGTGCTTTCTTTGTGATGGAGTGCTCTGGACTTAAACAGTGTTGGGGGTCACACAGCATTGTGAATATACTAAAAAAAATTGTGTGTATGCTGTAAAGTGGCAAATGTTATGTTATGTGGAGCTTTTTCCTCTATCAAATAAATAAATAAAGGCAAACAGTCTCCCCAGGACAAGTTTGGAAGGTCAAACCCGTCCTACTGGCTGGTCAGCTTGTCTGTTTTTGTCTCTCTGAAAACACCATCCTGCCTGCGAGCCATTGTTTGTCCAGGGAAACCCCACCCCTGCCTCCAGACTGGACCTATGAGGAGGTGGGAGGGGGCCATGGGGGGACCCAGTGGGGCTTGCAGCCGCATGGTGCCCTCTCCTTGCATCCCAGCTCAAGGCAAGTGTTCCTCTGACGAGAGAACTTGAGGAGCGATTGCAGTCTGACTCTGGTACCAGGCCTGTTCCATTCTTCCATTTCCCCACCAGCAGTCCACCTTGCAGGGTCAGGATGACAGAGTTTGAGGATGACGTGCATTCCACCCTTGTGGGGACCAGCAGTTGGAAAGTTCTTCCTTTGGTCTGACCACAGTATTCCACTTGGAGACATCAGTGGGTAGAGCTTTCCACTGAGTCATCCTGATTCAACCTTACCCAGCTTCAGGCCCCTGCAGGGGTCCTCACTTCCGCATCCTCACTTCACCATAACGGGGCAGGATGTGGGCTACCACCAGCCCCCATAGCAGCTGCTTCCTTAGATGGCTGTTGTGGGAGCCAGTGAAAGGAGAAAACTGATCTCAGCCCCTCCTCCCTGCAGTAGCTCCCCAGCCAAAGCAGAGGGGCCAGTGTGTACCCAGAGCACCTCTGTACAGATTGGCAGGCGACCTCCCCCAATGGAGCCTCAGTGTGCCTTGAAACAGGTGATCCCAGCATCTTCCTCTGACATCCCAGCCTCAGGTCCTAATGGGGTGTGTAAGGAGCCCTGGTCTAGCAGGACTGACTCTGCCCCAGGCCTGACCTTTGCCTTTTTGCCAGAGTGACCCACCTGTCTGCTCATAAACCCTGTATTAACCATGAGCCCAGCAGAGAATGGAAGTTTAATAAATAGCTACGAAATGAGTGGATGAGATTGGATAGAACAGTGTAAAAACCCCTGTGTCTTGAGAACAAAGATCAGAGGCACCTTCTTTCTGTGAAGTTTCAGAGAACTGCTTACCCCTTCTGTGTTTCAGCGCCTTTCACTATAAAGTGGGGACGATAATAGTATCAATCCCATAGGGCTGGTGAGAATAGCAACTACGATAATTCATAAGAAATTTCAGAATAGTCCTGGGCAGGTGTGTGACTACGACACTCATTCACCACTGTTGCTATTGCTCTTGTGCTCACATGCTTGTCTACAAAGCTGAGCTAGTACCCTGATCAGTGCCCCTTTCTGGCGAGGAAGGTAGAGGCAAGTGACATGTTCCATAAAGATCCCTGGGCTTCTGTTGGGTCCTTCTTAGCCTCTGGAATGTGCCTGTGGGGGCATCTAGCCCCTGCCCAGCAGTGAGAGGCACCCCTTCCTTGCTGCCCAGCCCTGGCTCTGCCTTCCTCTCACGTGCCTCCTCCAGCAGTCTGCATTAAGAGGTGCTCAGTAAGTGGGTTGCCCTGGACAGAGAGTGGGCCCATGTGCTGAGGGTGGGACCCACCTAAGCCCAAACGCCAAGGCAAGGCAGGTCTTTGGTGACCCGTAGGGCTTCCTGCCTACTCCTCCTCCTGTGGGATCACTCCAACCCTCAGAGACCAGGAAAATTAAACATCCCAGGAAAGTCCCAACCCGCCCAGGAAACCCAAGTACCTGGCAGGGCCTCATCCAGACCATTGTTCTGAAAGGATATTTTTTAAAAAGCCCTGTCATCATAACCAGCTCACCATGGGTGGGGCAAATGACCAGTCAGCCTTCTGCCCTACAGCTGCCTGACTCCAGGGCCTCCTGTGGTCCAGTCATCCCCTGTCCCCAGCTCTCAGGTGGGTCATGGAGTTTCTTAGTAGGACCACAGGGAGTGGGCATCACTGGGCAGGGGCCAGAGAGCCCAGTGGGCCTGTTTGCCATTAGCTCCACATCTCATCTTCCTATCCCATCCTCCTCTGCTCACCCCACACACATTGTTCTCTTTGCTGGCAGGTCATGAGGGCCCAGAGATCCCAGCTAGAGTCCCAGTGTGGATCCCAGTCTGGATCTCCCGGCTCCCAGTTGCCAGTGACAGGGAGGTAGAGACAGCCTGGAAATTAAATGTGGGTTTTTCCCTGAGCTTGTGAACGTACCAGAAGAGAGCTGCACCACCTCCCCTTCTCTGAGGACGCATACAGGACCCGGGGAGGGGCATTCTGTGTGCAGATTTGCGTGTGCACAGATGTGCATTTCTGCGTATGTGTGGCCCCATGTGCCGGCATGTTATGTATACATGAACTTGTTTTATCTAAGCAAACACAAAAGAACAAGCCAGAGAGAGAGTATCAGAAGGGACACAGGGAGGAAGAGATAGAACAAACCGGAAACCAACAGGGAAAGACAATGAGACTGAGACAGAGAGAACAGCAAGGCACAGAGGAAGAAAACCCACAGTTGCATCTTCCCCAGCACCGGCTGTCCAGACAACGGGCTCTCCACTCATTTCATAGATGCACTGCCTGTGTTTATACTCAGAACTGGGGGGGAGCTCAGGAAGGGACATTTCAGGGCGAGGATGCCAACAGGGCCCATATCACCACACACACTGGACCAGTGTGGGCCCTCTCTGAGGCCTGCAGCTTCTTCAAGCTGAGAAATGGGTCCGGGACCCCTAGGATGTCATCCTGGTGCAGAAGCACTCCAGGTGGCTGGAGGATGGGCTGGAGGACAGGCAGCAGAGCCAGGGCCAAACGTCCTAGGGCTGACACATCATGGAGCCCGTGTGCACATCAAGGAGGCCTCACATCTGCTGGAAAATGACAGAGGAGTGGAGGTGAGGAAACCTCAAAAGGTCTAAAACCTTCCCCCACACCTTCACCTCTGCTGAGAGGCATAGATTCTACCCAGGAGATTCTGCTGCTTTCTGGGGGGAGGGTATTGTATGTGGTGGGAGGAGGCAGGAGTCCTGGGGTCTAGGGTAGCCAAGGAGCTCTGGGCAAGAAGGTTCCTGTCCCTGACCTTATACCTGGTCTAACAGGGCAACAAAGCCCACCCTGGTGCTTTGACTCCACGGGCTATGGTGGGGCTGCCAGGAGATGTTGGGACAAGAAGGGCCTTTGGGAACAGATTCCCGGCACCAGCTGTGGGAAGAACCGCCCCATGAACTCAGCGTTCTTTTACCCTCACACCAGCATGCTTTCTCTGAAGTCGACCCCACCCTCCAGGAGGACTGTGACTTCTGCTGCCCCCACTTCCCACCCCTGAGATGCTGCTCAGCTCAGAGCGTAGAAGCCACTGCTGTGTCACCTGCACATTCACTCCTGCTAGTGGGAAAGCCCTCCACAGAGTGGACCCCCAGCCCCATACCCCAGACTCAGACCAGGATGTTCCCCCCGCAGTGACGGCCCAGCCTTGGCGTGATGGGAGGGGTTCCAGGGTAGGCATCAGGACATGGACAGCATGGACCCAGCTCTGCCACTGAGGCACTCGTTGCCTTGAGGATTTCCCCTTCCTGGGTCCACCTGCAGCACTGAGTGGGCAAGAACTCCAGAGGCTCAGAGCTAAAAGGCACTGACTGGGCTTCCCACGAATTATGGGTATGGAAGGACGCAACTAGGGAGATGAGCCCCGACCACTGAGGGTTCCTCCTGAGCTGTAAACAAGGCATGGGCGGCAACAGCCCTCCAGCAGGCTGCCAGAGAGGAAGGATAGCCCTGCTTCCCTGGGGCAGGACTGAGAGACCACCTTACTCTGGGTGACCCATGCACAGGCATGGGAGCTAATAGATCTGCCATATTGCCTTCTGCTTACACCTGGCCCCGCCACTTCATCTAGTGTGACCAGCATTTCAAAAGGCTAAGGTCTCTCGTGCTGCTTAGCTTTGCACGTGCTGGTTCCATTGCCTGGAACACCCTCACCCCACTTCTGTGTCTGGCCAGCATCCCCTCTAGAATGGAGAGTGGACAGAGCATGGGGCTTGGCAGTCCCCAGGGCCAGGGCCCAGTGTGTTGGGAAGCAGACCCACAGCAGGCCTACCAGCAGGGAGTGCTGAGCTCAGGGTTCCCAGGGGTCAGGACGGGACTGAGGCCGAGGAGACGGTGGTCGGTGGTTGGGGCAGATTATGCAGTCTGAATTGTGGAGGAGCTGGCGGGCACAGGGCCCGGGTTGGCGCAGCGACTGTGGGGGAGGCTGGAACTGCAGACTATTTTTAGGTTCCTGCTGATTTGAGAGACAAGGATGCTCCGGGCTACAAGCCCTTATTTGCTGGAGGAAGACTAAGGTGGCCCCAGTTGCCCCTCACCCAACTCTTGGACACAAGGCCTGCAGAGCTTCCTCTTTGGTCCCTAGGGACTATGGGCTTGGGCCAGGAGGCAGACTGGCCCAAGATATGCAACACCCCAGATATGCAAACACTCACAAGAGGTAATTTCCATATCATTTGCAATACCAACAGGCCTCCTTATCAGAAGGAACTGAAAAGTCCCCTTTCAGAGGACCCTCACTACAGCAGCGCATTCTTCCGAGTTCACTTTCACCTGCCCACCTGGGTACCAGGAAAATCTGGAGAGAGTGATACAAACCCTAAACTCAGAAAGCACAAACGGCAGGTGTTAGCACCACAGTGGAGCTGCAGATAGACTTGGGCTGCAAATGTGTTCCATCTGACCAACTGCTGGTGGCTCCATCAATGTTGATGAGAATCCATTCATTCCACGAATAACGTGGTGAGCACCTTCTATGTGCCAATCACAATCCCAGGTGCTGGAGATTTAGCTATAAACAAAAAAATCAAAAATCCCTTTCCTCACAGACTGGATATTTTATAGTGATGTAGTTCCATAGAAATACAATATAAGCCACACATATACTTTAAAACTTTTCAGTAACCACATTAAATAAAAATTTAAAGAATAGGTGAAATTAATTTTATATTTTATGTAGCCTGACATATCTAAAATTCTATCATAACAGTGTGTAATTGACACAACAATTTGAGATCAATTCTCTTTTGTTTATATTATGTTTCCAAAATCCAACATGTCTTTTACACATACAACACATCTCACTTATCAGATGAGCCATATTTCAAGTGCTTAGGAGCCCCCTGAGAAGACAAAGTTCTAAATTGCTCATCTGAGCATAGGAGAAAGGCATGCCACAATTGATTAGTGATATCTGCCCTGGGCACGGGCTAGAGCTGGTTCAAGCTTGCAAGCTTATGTATTGGTATTTGCCCATCATGCACAGACCCAGCCCCAAGCATGCATTCACCTCCACCTCACCCTTCTGACCCCATTTATTTTATCCAACCTGAAAAAAACTGCCAGAGTTCTGGGACTTTGATCTGGTCTTGGTCCAGTAGTTCTGGCACAAACACTATCCTGCAGAAAGGCTCAGCATGCCATCAGAGCAAGAGCCTCCTGGGTGTGTTCTTGTGCTCCTTCCCTTGATGGGGGCTGGCTCACGGCCATGGTGACCCTGAGAACATGGATGTTGTTTTTGTTTTTTCCCCAAGGTCTCTTCCTCCCATTGCTAACCAATACCAACATAAAAGTGTTTCCTGAGCCTGATTTAGCCATTTCAGCCCCACTCCATCAACCCACTCCCGCAGACCTCCTGTCTGGCACTCTAGCTGGGACCGCTCCACTTTACTTTTCCACATGATTGAGAGACTAAATTTGAGCCATGGAAGGAGCTGGAAACACCCAAGAATGGGGGGAGGGGGTTGTGCTAGGAGTGAGGCAGGCAGGGATGTGGGGTAAGAAAAACTGGATCTCAGGCACTTAACGTTATCATCATCATCTACCTGCCCTTGCTTAAAATCTTTCCATGGCTCCCTAGTCTCTGCAGGATAAATATTTGGGCCTTAGTTCCCAAGATCTGGCACTGATGGAGTTGTCCTACCATAGGTCCAGATATTCTCCCTTCCTTAATCTTATTCATTCATTCAGCAAGAATGTATTGAGCATCTACTACATGCCAGGCACTGTTGTATGAGCTAAAGACACGACTACGAACAAAACTGACAAGGATTTGTGCTTCACTGAGCTCACTTTACTCTAGCCAGCCTCATAACACCCCAGGCCCCCACATGCTCTCAGGCCTTTGCAAATGCTGTTCCCTCTTTCATTCAGTCACTCACCTCCTGGGGAACTCCTATGTATCCTCTAAGGCCCTGCTCAAAGCCTCCTTGAGCACTCCCATAAATGGCCCAAATACTCCCTCCGAGCACCCACCTCCAGCCCTGGACCACCACATGTATGGTCCCCATCTAGCCCCATATCTCCCTCCTCTTCCAGGCTGAGCCTTCTTTCCCAGCGGCCCCAGGGCCTGCTTCCAGGTGTACCCCCTGAAGGATTGGGGTCGGAGGGTTCAGGACTCCTCTGGAGAATTCTAGCTCATTCTGGCATCCCACTTCCTGGCATTCTAGGGCAGGGATTCACAGGGCAAAAGCGTGGAGTGGTTCCAGCAAAAGTAGGTAGAGGGCTGAGGAGAGATGAGCTAGCAGGGCTGTGGGCACCAGAGCAGCACTGACTGGTCTGCAAGATCAGGAGCTGTTGAAGGTCAGACACAACAGGGAGATAAGAAGGCAACCACCTTGCCCCAAGACAGAAGGTGGCAGGGCAGGGACAGGGGATACATTTTAGAGGGCCCTTAGATTTATAAGGCAGACGCTTAGCCATAAAGGAGTCTACAGTTCTCTGCTGGCTTCCTTGGGAGGGCTGAGCTTACAGTCTTGCCACTCTTCCTCCTCCCCAGAGAGGACGCATGGGACAGAGGACCAGAGGAGGCCTGGCTCCCAACTATAGTCTAGCCCTCAAGAGGCCAATGTTGATACCGTGTTAATATCTCTGTAGCAGATCCTCCCACCACCAAGGTCGAGCCTAACGGTTCTGCCCACACACCGCCAGCTAGAGGCCTGCTGTGCTGTGTGTCCCTTGGGGAAAACAGGGCAGGAGCCTTGTGCCTGGCTGGCCCCCTCAGCGCCAGCTCATTTACATGGGATTTACACGGGCTCATTTCATGCCTTGATGCACACGGCTTCCTCTCAACTCAGCCTCTCCTGGTACCTCCAGAGAGACAAAGGAGTGGGTTCCGTCACTCAAATTCCCTGCTGTGGGCCCATCCAAGAAGGCATCCCTGAAGGAAAGAGGGAGCCTGCTGAGGTCCAGAGGGGGCAGGGACCTCACTGGAGGTCACCCAGAACTTCAGGGGAGTGCAGGACTGGAGCCCACACTTTCCCCTCTAGTTTCCCTTCAGCTCTTTTGAAGCTGCAGCTCGCTCCTGCCCTTTGCTTTGCCACCAGGCGGGGGCTGGCTGAGGGAGCCTGTGAAAGCCCTGTGCTGATGCTGATGCTCGGCTGGGAGCTGGAATCCAGACCAGGACAGACAAAATGTGCAAGAAAAGGCTCCACAGCAGCCGGGCCCAGCCCTTCCTTTTACATGCGAGAGATGTGAGGCTTAAGACCAGGCTCTGCCCTGGACCACCACGGTGACAGCACCCCTGGTCTCTGACCCCAGCCCAGACCTCTTCACGGTCTTCCAAACTCCCAACGGCCCCCGGCCTGGAGTACCTGCTGCCAAACTGCCTCCTTCACTGGTCACCCTGGGAAGGCTGGGTGTAAGGAGACGAACAAACCCAGGAAAATCCTTAGTGCCCTGAAAGCCCAGCGCCCACTGAGAGGGGAGGGAACGCCACAGATGGGAGCAATTCTGGTCCCGCGGGATCTGCCAGAGCCAGCCAGAGGCTGGGCTCAGACTTAGAGAGGGAAACTGTCCCACATCTGCCATATAGTCACTGCTCAGAAAACACTCCCGACACACCCCAAAGGCCAAGGTCCCCCCAACCAGGTGCAAGGAAACAAGAGGGAGGGAAGAGGAGTAGATGGGAGGAAAGGCCTCTGGGGAACATCTGGGCTCCTGACCTCCATCCCCATGGGACAGCCTCCTAACTCCCCTTCCATCCCAGAGGCCCCTTCTTGCACAAACTTAATCCCATTTGCTTTATCTTGGAGGGAGCTCTAAGTTTCTAAGACACAAATCCTACCTCATCTCTGCCCACGCCCCCCATCTCTCCCTACTGTCCAGCCCCTTCTCCTCTGTATACCACACTCACCCTGACCTCTACCCTACCTGGTGGCCTGGCCTAGAGCAAATACCTATTCCCTCTTCCCCACACAGGCGGCCAGCCTCTCATGCACACACTTCTACCACCAGAATATCCCCAGGGCCTTATTTGATCAGCTTTCCCTCCCAGAACTACCCCTAGAAAGCGGGGAGGCCTAAGGCCATTCCCAGCACAGCCAGAGCCAGCGCCCCCAGGGAGGGTGGGACATGGAGGCTGGCCATGTGGAAAGGGGTGCAGGAACTCAGAAATTTCCACCTCTCACTAGCTAGAGCCCTACGGAGCAGGCTCCCAGGCTCCAACAGGGAAATGTAAAAACCTGCAGGGGTGCTCACACCAGCAACAAGTACTGCTGAGGACAGAGCCCCCCACTCTCCACCCTGACCAGGACAAAGAGCAGACAAGGAGCAGGCACAGGTAAATAAATAGCTGTTTATTAGTGATATGTTACTTTATTAAAGTGCATTGAGAAGAGATGCAGGGGCCAAAGCTGGAAGGCCGCTGGCCCCAGGCCCTGCCCCAGGTGGCCAGTCACAACTGGAGAAGGGCCCAGCTCTGGGCTGAAATCCATGGACTGGGCTGGGGCAGGGCCGCCCACCTGGAGACCTTGGCCCAGGCCATCCCCACGGGAATTTTCACAGTTTAGCCTAAGTTATAACATGTCCTGAGCGGAAGGTGGGAGGCTAGGAGCATGGAAGCACAGCCCCTGGGGAAGGGGGCTGAGGGGAAGGGAGGAGGCCCCCCTGCCCCCCAACCCCCAATGCCAAGGGCAGAGTCCTGGAACCTCCTTCTAAATGAACTCGGTGAACCTAGGGCTCAGTTTTCTCCTTCACTCTCCCTGTCTCCCTCACCCCACCCCTCCCACAACTTCCCCCCACACCAGTGGTTTGGGCCAAATCCTCTTCAGACTGGGCTCCCAGGGCAGAGCCAGCTCATGCCACTCTCTGAGAACCCATGCCCATCGCCAGACTCTTAGCCCATCCCCAGGAGCCTCAGACTGGGATCATCCCTTCCCCAACCCATCCCTTCCCAGCCCCTCCCTCTCCCACCCTACCCCCAGCATGTAGTTTTGGTATTTTCATACAGATGCAGTCGGAAGTAGCTATACATGAAATAAGCCTAACATAAAAATAGAGCTTTTTCCGTCCTTCCGTCCGGAAAGCAAACATCCTTCAATAAACATGCAAGGTGGCTGTCCAGTGGGACCCAGAACTAGTGAGGGAGCTGCAGAGGCAAGACTGGGCAGAGAGTGGCCTGTGTCTGCAGGAACTCCAGCCACCCCCATCATGGAGCAGGGAGGCGGAAGGAGGCTATTTGGGTACAGAGAGTCCAAAAGGACTCAGGCTCAGTCCCAAGGTCCAGAAATGGGGTCCTAGTTCCTCCTTTCCAAACCCCTCTTCCCGGCCCATGGGCTCTCAGGCCGGAAGCATCACTATCAAGTTTGAGTTCTCTAGAAGATAAAGTCTTGGGTCATCAATATCCCAGCTTCACAGTCGGCACCCTCCTTCTCAGACCCCCACAGCCCCTGCCCCATCTGGGGCCCAGCAGCCGCCAGCGGCTAGACATCTCCAGGCCTGATGTTTCCCCCATTGGGTTGTTCAGTCCCCCTGGAAGCAGCAGCAGGCAAGGAGCTCCCGGGCCGGCCGGCTCTGAATGTGAGACTTTCTAGTGCCTCTGGGCTGCAGAAGTCTGCAGCATGCCCAGCCCCTGGAGGCCCTAGTGGACCAGCAGACCAAGAGTGAGTGTGGGCAGGACCCCCAGCCAGAGGGAAGTAGCCAGGGCGCGGGCACAGCCCATCAGGTGCTCGGCCATGGCACCATCCTCAGGCAGCAGCTGCCAGTGCTGAGCCTCACGGAAGTAGGAGCCCTCCTGGGCCTCGCAGAAGTAGTGGCCGTACTGCTGGGCTGTGAGGTTCTCAATGAACAGGATGCAGTTGGGGCTCTGGTGGCCGGGCTCACAGCTCTGCTCCACATTCTCCCTGTGGCGCCATGAGTAGGTGGCGTGGCGGGACTCCATGGGGCAGCTCAGGTAGTAGCGAGAGTTCGGGGCCAGGGAAACCTTCTGCAGTGGAGCCTTATCTGGGGAGGCAGTGTGAGGAGGGGTGAGGGCCCCGAGCAGACTGGAACCACCCCAGCGACCTGACTTGCAGTGGCAAGGCTTCTGCGTGAACACAGGGAGCTTAGCTTTCAGTTTTCTCCTTTGGTCCCCATCTCCTCATCCCACCCACACATAACCAGCCCATATACCAGGGGCCCCTTCAGTAGGGCCGTATCCTGCCCTATCTCCTTGGGACCCTCAGGACAAGACCATGTCTCCGTGGTACGAGGGAAATCAAGGCCTGGCTCTAGCCCCCTCATAGGACCACAGCCACCAGGCAGGGCCAGATCAGGTACCTGGTTTGGGGTTGGGACACTCCTTGTGTGGCTCGGTGGGGTTAATGGATTGCAGCACTGACCTGGGGTTGGAAGAAGGAAAGAGGCTCAGCAGACAAGAGGCTGCAGCCCTGACCCTTCCCTGTCCTCAGCCCACTGCAGCATCAGCAGATGGTGGGGCTAGCCAGATTGGCCCAGCACAGACAGACATCTCCAGCCCAAACTTATCAACACCAACCCCACACCTATATATACCTTCTCCCAGAGACAAGGGATCCTGGCCAACATACCTTTGGGAGCTATAGATGGAGATGCAGCGGCCCTGGTCCCAGCCACAGTAGGGGTCCCGGGACATGAGGCAGCCATGACAGCCCCCACCATAGACCTCACACAGGTCCAGGGGCATCTGGCTCACCTCCCACTGGGAGCTCACATACAGCTTACGCTGAAAGGAGAGCAGGACTCAGTTCAGGCCTGGGCCTCACCCCTGCACTGAGTCCTAAGCCCCCAGGCCCAGGGGCCCAGAAGCTGTTAAAAGGACATGCAAACTACATGCAAAGGAGACCTGTCTATGGGGACAGAGTGTGGGGGAATGCTCACCCGGTCAGCATCCAGCGACATGGCCTGGATGGCAGCCGCACGGCGGAAGGGTTGGATCTCCAGGATGTTGAAGACAAGGATGTGTTCCCGCTCCCCTGACTCAACCACCTTGTGGATGGTGCCCCTGTCTGTGGGCGGTGGGCACAGGGTCAGCGGGAACCCCATCCCACAGCCTGGCAGCCTCTCTCTAGGCTGGGGAGGGGCAGGAAATCATGGCTCAGGCGAGGGTCACAGGACTGTGGTGGGTGGGGCAGGGAGAGTATGACTGAGGAGGAATGTAGAAGCCCACAGCCTAGTCCATGTGGAGGCCCACAGCCCCCGGTACTGTGTTAACACACCACACTCATTACCCTGGCTAACCCTCCTGGGAGGTGGGTTTTACCTTCCTCACTTGGCAAATAAAGAAATGAGGCTCAGAAAAGCTAAGCAATTTGCTCAAGGTCACACAGCTGGTGACCAGGGAGGCCAAGTTGGAACCAGATCTGTCAGAGTCCTGCCCTTCCGCTTTTTCTATGACCACCCCCACCCCTGCTGCCTCTTGAACTCTTAGGGGAAATACATGAGGGCTGCCCGGAAAGTAGCCAGCCATTGTTAATACTATTTTTCATATCACATGGCTGGCTACTTTCTGGACAGCCTTTACATTTTCTTTAAATACATCTTTTTGTTTTGGAATAATTTTAGATTTCCAGTTGCAAAGATAGTACAGAGAGTTCCCATCTGCCCTTCTCCAGTTTCCCCTAACTTTACCATCTTACATAACCATGGTACATTTGTTACAACTAGGCAATTGACAGTGGTACATTACTATTAACTAAACTACAAACTTCATTTGGATTTCACCGGTTTTTCCATTAATGTCCTTCTGTTCCAGGATCCAATTCCAGGACTCCACACTGCATTTGGTCTTGGGCGATATCTTAATTTTTACAAAGTCTTAGATCTGGAAAGGACCTTGTATTCCACATTAGAGTTCCCAAGATCATGTAACCAGGCTTCCTGACTCCTAAACCACTGCTCTCTCTGCATGCACCTGGGGACTAATGGGCATCCTGACCCCTGATTCTCCCAATCCCACCTCACCTGCTGTCCCAGTTTCTAGAATAGCCTGCCTCCCTCTCCCTTCCTTCCCAATTTCCCAGGGTATCACTTGCCCCAAAAAAGCAGTCAGATGATGGCCTCCCTAGGATGTTTCCTGCACGTGCCTGTGATCCCTGTCCGCAGGCTTGGAGATGTGGCCAGATGGTCCCTGAGCCTGACAAGCCCCCACTCCAGCCACTGCCTTACATCTCCTTCCAAAACATGCCTGGTTACAGCCTCCTTTCAGCAAAATCCTCACAAGCAGAATCAATAACTTGTCCCATTACCCGTAGAGGACTCAGAAAGTTCTATTTTTTCTCTGCCCCCAATATTTCTGAACACTGCAGGCTCTAAAATGGTCTTTCCATTGCCCCTCAGAGAGAACCCATACACCTTCCCTAATCACTCAAGTGTACCAGCCACCCAAGTCTTTAGGAAGGGAGTCCCTGGCCCAAACCCGAGCTTCTGGTCCTGGCTCCTGCTCCCCATCCCGCACTGCGTGCCCTCTCCTCCCCTGCTCCCCAGTGCCCTGCCATGCCCCTGGTTGACCACAACAGCTAGGCCAGCCACTGCTGAAGCAGGAATAGGGGCCTACAGGTGCAGCCAGGATGAATGGGGTAGGAGGTAAAGACGTGGGGCCTCAGGACCCAGAATCCAGGCCCTGCCCTGTGGGAAATTCCTCTCCCCAAAGCTTCTAGGAGCTGGGGTTCTAGTTTCCCATAAGGCCACCAAAGCCCAGACAACCTCAAGGTGAAGCAGCAGGAAGTCACATGGGAAATGTTAACAATTGAAGGTGAGAGCCTAAGGTCTGAACTCTGTGGCCCCAGGGGTGCTAGGGGCCCTTTCTAGTCTGCAGGAAGCCTGCAGCCAGCCCACACTGGCCCCAGGCCTTCTCCCAGGCACCCACCATGGGCCACAGTCTGAAACTGGGAAGCTGTCACAAACTCAATTCAGGGCTGTCTCCTCCAGGTTTGGGGGCTTTTTGAATGCAGGAGCTTCTCCCAGGGCATTTCACCCAGCCTCTGCCACGGAGACCCCTTCTGGGGAAGAGCAGAAGCTGCCCCTCAGCAAAACACTACAAAGGCCCTGCCGACTGGAACTCCTTCCTCACATCTCATTGAGTTCTTTGTGTCCAACAGGGAACAGAAAAGGACTCAAACTCTGTAAAATAATTAAAAGCATTTTATTCTGAGCTGCATGTGTGCAACCACAGCACAGAGAGCCATGTTGAAGAAGCCTTAAGCAAGTGATGTCACCACGGCTGCGTTGCAGTTTGGTTTTATACATTTTAGGGAGACAGGAATTACACATAAAATCATAAATCAGTAATACATGAAAGGCATATATATTGGTTTGCCCCGAAAAGGAAGGAATCTTGAATTGGGGGCTCACAGGTCAAAGGAAGTTTAAAGATTTCTTTGATTTATAATTAGTTAAAGGAATGAAGTTTTATCTAAAGGCTTAGAATGTTTTAAGTTAATATAAACAAGTCTGTTAATCAGAGACCAATTAGGCCTATTAGTTTTTTTTGTTTGTTTGTTTGTTTTTGCAGTTTTTGGCCAGGGCTGGGTTTGAACCCGCCACCTCTGGCATATGGGGCCGGCGCTCTACTCCTCTGAGCCACAGGTGCCACCCCTATTAGTTATTTTGTATTTTACTGTTACAAAGAATTAATTTCAAAAGGGACAGGGCATAACTAGGCCCTGACCTCCCTTCTCCTCTTGGGGTCAACTCAGCTTTAAGGATTTGGGGGATCCCTTAGCCCAGAGGGAGCCAGTCAGCACTCACTCAGCAAGTATTTCCTCTCATCTGCACAATCCCAACGACAAGCAGAGGGTCTGATATCTTTGCTCTGCCTGGCAGAGGCGCCCAGGATGCCCTGTGGTCAGGTTGCTCCTCTAGACTCCATTTCCCTTCCCTGAGTCCCACATCTCGACCAGAGTTGCCCTCAGCTTTGCTCAGACTCACTATGTTTCTGTCTCCAAATCTCAGTGCATGGCCTTCCCTTTTCCTAGGACGCCTTCTCTTTTCCCTCTGCACCCACTTCCTCCAGGAAGCCCTCCCTGCCTGACTCTTGCACAGCCACACACACTAACCCTTGATAGCACTGGCCACTCAATTCCCCTTCCACATGTAAAGAGATGTTAACTATATTATTCTTTACACCTTTCATATCCATGTTTACAAAGCAAGCTAGGGGTCCCAGGTCGCTCCTCACCTGTGGTTAGGTAAAGCACATGAAAGGTCTCCCCATGGCTGGCCCGCATGCGGTGGACGACTACTTTCTGGTAGTGGTACTTAGAGTGGAATAACGGTGTCTTCAGAGGCCCCATGGGCTCCACCCTCTGTGCTACCTCGGGGTGACTGTCAGCAACCTGGAAGGTCTCCGTGGGTATTGGCTGCTGGTCTGGGAGGCACTGGGAGAGGAGAAAAGGCCCGGGTCAGAGGAGCAACTGGGAGTGGGGTGGGGGTAGAGCTGGGGCCTGGGCCATGGCTGGTGGCACTGCTTACCTTGCCCGGCCGAGGGTTGGGAAGGCTGGAGTGGTAGCCTTTGAGTGAAGAGGTGCGGAAGACCTTGTCAATGTCACCAAGGGAATATACACAGACGGCTGAATAGTTCCTGCAGGGACAACAGAGACCACCTCAATGGGGGGCCCATTATCCACCCACCTCCACTCACCCAGGCCAGCCTGGCTCCAGACAGGGTACAAACAAGCTTCCCAGCCTATGAGGAAGGTGGGAAGGAAATTCAGCCAAATTTCTTTCTGCTGCAATCTAAAACCACAACCTTATGTTCTGTTACACAATCGCTGAGTTCAGAAGCCACCTGCTCTCCTCATTTCCAAGGCAGGAGGAATACTGGCACATGCTGGATGACTCTCTAACTCCTCTGGGTACAGGCTAGTACCAGCGACCCAGGCTCCCACACCCTGTTCAGCCCAGTGTCCCCAACCACACAGGAGCCTCAGAGCAGGGTCTTAGCTCCCCCGTCCTGTTTCCCAGCTCTCTACACACACATGACACTTTTCCCTGCCTGTTTTCAATCAATGAGAGCATTAAGAAGCGTGAATTACCAGATGTGGGCAGTGCCTGAGTGGGTGTGATAGCACCCAGCACCCCACATCCTGCACCCTAACAGAGTCCAGTGTCTGCTCTGAGCACACAAAGGACACAGAGGCACAAGTGTAGTCCTGAGTGTGCATTTGGTGCACTCATACACACCCATGCATATACACTCACAAACACAACAGTACACATATCACACTGTCCCCAAATAGACTCCCGTCCCTTGAGCCTGTAGGCCCAGGTCATGCCACACCAGCTGTCCCTTCAGGAGGGCCCAAGCCCTTGATTCCTACTGGACACTGAAACAATGCCAGTTCCAGCCCCAGGACCAGGATCACTCACCAGGGGTTGGAGAAAATGCCATAGACCCTGGTGTCCTTCCACTGGCCATTGGGGTCAGGGAGCAGGAAGACGTCCTGCAGCCTGTTAAAGTTCTTATTGGTGGCGGTGTCACTGCACACTAGCATGGCTTTCAGGAAGGTGTTCCATTTGGAGACTGACAGTGAACTCTCACCACCCTGGTCCCCCTAGAAGGGTAGATGAGAGAGGAGGCCCCTCAGCACCTGCCCAGGCTGCCGGGATGCTAGCACCTGGGCTACAGAGGAGAAGTCAGGCTAGGAGGGGAACCGGGACCCTGGGATGAGGCAGAGGTCGCCCAGGACTCAGGATAGGTTTCCAGATGAGGCTTCACCCAGCAGACCTGGGTGACCCAGAGCACAGGGCCAACAGTGGGGAGCCGCAGGTGAGGGGAAAGCTCTGGGTCCCCACAGAGCTGGTGGACTCAAGCACACATGACCCCTCACACACCCACACATGGCACAGTACATTCACACAAGTAAAACACAGTCATACACATGCATTCACATGCATATACATGCTCCCACGCACCTGCACAGCAACACATGTGCATAGGAGCTCAGCCATTGCACCCCCCAAATACACACACACACACACACACACGTGATGCTCTGTGTAGTCACTCCCACAATCCCAGATACAGACCTGCACATACATCTGCACATACACTCCTTCACACACATGTACACAGACCCTCGGATCCTTGCTCATACCTATTCACACTGTCCCCCAAATAGACTCCCATCCCTTGAGTCTGTAGGTCCAGGTCATGCCATACCAGCTGTCCCTTCAGGAGGGCCCACCCGCCACCACCCCACCCGCTCACCCTGCATAGCTGTGCCACACGAGACACATTGAGAGGCGCCTCGGGATTCTTGTCAGGATTGTCCTCTCGAAAGAAGTAGTAGATCTTGTCATCATAGGCCTGGTCTTGGTGCACGATGGTGGCCTTGATGAACTGTGGGTCTGCAGGGACACAGATGAGGGCGTATGAGACTGTGGAGCCAGCCCAGGGGACCACCCAACCGTGCATGGCCTCCCCTACTTGGGGAGGCACAAACACAGGGCAAATCAGACCTGGAATAAAACTCGGATTAGGTCTAACCCCTGAAGGCACTCTAGACCCTGCACCTCCACCCCACACTTGTTTTGCCTCTTCTTACAAAGATGTCATCGGCTTAGGAGCAATGACTTCATGTCTGGGGACTAGAGGAAGTCCTTGGGGGCCCCAATGTCACTTCTGCCCAATTGGCAGAGCCCTAATGTGGAGGAAGGATAGGCTGCCTCCACATGAGCTCAGCTGAGGATAAACTTTGGCTCTTGGGGACCTCGCCCTGGGCACGAAGCTTCCTCTGTTTTTGTTCCCTGAAACATGTTGGGCCTTTCCTGCCTGCACATCTTGTCTCTGCTGCTCCTCTGTTCCCAACCAACCCAAACTCCTGGGCTTGAGCTGTTCAGCCCTGTTCCAAGTCGTTGCTTTCCTGAATAATCCCACTGGCCATCAGAGAGCCCTCCTAGAAAATATCAGAATCCCATCTGTCACCCTGGGCATTCACACTCCCTCTCCATCCTCAGTCCAGCCAGAGCCTGACTCACTCTGCATGACGGTGTCACTGGTGTATAGCTCGCTTTCGCCCCGGATTCGGCGGAACCGAGGGATCTTCCCATTGTACTCCTGCTTCCGGATGGTGGAGTACACCTCTTCTCCTGAGGATGGTGGGAGGGGGACATGGGCAAAGGCAAATAGCTCCTGGAAGTCCCTCCCTGAGGCCAGCCACTGGACAGGGAACTGACCACCCCTAGCCCCAGCCCAGTGCAGCAGCATCCCTCTGGGGGCCCTGCTCCACCACTGCCTTACCTTCAAACAGAACCAAGGAATTCTCATCTGGGCTGAAGGGGGCATAGCCTCTCATCTCACCAAGTGGTACCACAGTGCCATTCACCTGCAGGAGACCCAAGCGGCCAAATGGCCATGTGATCCCATGGCCACGGCCCCCCATAGGGGTCAATTTCCTTGCCAGGCACCCCATCTTCCCAGGGACTTCACGCAGGGTAAGGCCAGCCTCAGAATCTCCCCACCCCATCCCCTTCCCACCATGAGGGGCAGAAGCCCACCCAGACCAAGCTGAGTGGGTACATGCACCCAGGGAGGGGCCTTCTCACCAGGTTCCAGCAGCTGGGGCGGCGGGCATTGGTGCCACACACCAGCAGCCTCTCTCTCCGCCTCTCCAGGAGTGTGATATAGTTCTCACAGTCCTGCCAGGGAAAGAGAGAAAGGTGGGGGGAGAGAAGCTGGTTTGTGGAAGATCATGGCAGGCACTAGCACTAAATCCCTTAGTCGCTGGGAAGAAAACACAGGTGGCAGCCTCCAAGGACAGCCCAGAGGAGGTCCTGCTGACGGGCCCAAACCTCCTTCATCAGTCTGGGACTCCCCGGGCAGGGCCATGCTTCCTTCCTCTGACTCTCAGGGTATCCATTTCCCAAGCGGCTTGACCTCCCTCCACACTCACCCGCTTGTCCAGGCAGGACCCCTTGGTGGAGCCGATGTTCACCTGGGGGAAGGGGAGAAGCATTAGTCCACTCTGCCAGGGGCAAGATGCCCCCTAAATGCTTTCCATGCAGACTGAGAACAAGCCCTGGATGAAACCACCATGATTCTCATTTGGCAGCTGAGCAGCTGAGGCTGTGAGAGGATGAGTGATCTACCCAAGGTCACACAGCTGCTTGCTCAGTCTCACGCCCAGAGCTAAAGCCCTGAGAGCCTGGACAGTAAGCCATGGGTTCTGGAGCCTGGCTTCCTGCCACTACTGTCCCCTGGACAGACTTATAGCTCCCATTTTTTTCTCCATGCCACCCCAACTCCCTACTCCAATCTGGGCTACCTTTCAGGAGCCTTCCCCAAAAGCCATTTATAGGATACGGAGGTAAGGGCCAGTTTACATGCCAGCTCCCTCGGATTCACTAGGGCCAGAGGAGAGAGAAGGGAAAGATGGGAGGCCAAGTGGGGAGAGAGGGACACAGCTGAATCCCTGTGGCCCGCAGAGGGGGTCCAGGCTCACCGTTCGCACTGACGCATTCTTGCCCTCGGGGAAGTTGAAAAGGTAGACCTTGCCGCGTCCACCCACCCACACGGAGGAGCTGCCCGGCTCGTGGAAAAGCACCGTGTGTGGCTCAGCCTGGCCAAAGTCCACCCGGTCCTGCCCTACATGGCCTGGGAAGGAGGCAATTGGTAGAAGCATTGAGGTTGGGCCACCACCAAACTGATCCCCCACCAAACTCCCAAGAATACACACTTGGCAACTAATGCTTGGTGCTAAGGGCACTGGCAGGGCCTCAAGATAAGGTCTGAGCTTAGGTGGTACCAGGACTTAGCCATGAGCAAGAGACATAAGAGTTTCTCCAGTGGGGTCCAGCAAGCAGCTGTCCTCACCCATAGCCACGGCTTCTCCCTAGGGATGGCAGTCTTATTCTCCCTCAGTATGTGTGACCTCAGCATGGGGCAGGGTTTGGGGGTCTCTGAAGAGAATAGGCTCTTCTTCACACACACGGCACTCCCAGGGGGCTGGGGCTGGACAGGAGGACCAGGGCCACTGGGCTGTGCTCTGTGAGGCTCTGTGCTGCCCCCGGCACAGCAGGCAGCCACCAGCACAGCAGGGCCTCTCAGCACTCCACTTGGAGCTCAGCTTCCCAGGAAGCATTTTGTTCAGAACCCCAACCCCTTCCTTCAGGATGCCCTCTCCATGTCCTCCCAGCTCACCCCCAGTCCTTTAGTGAGCACTACATCAGAGCTGGAAAGAAATCTTAACATCCACTCACTTCCATTTCACAGATGGAAAAACAGAGGTCAAAAAAGTGGCAGCCCAAGGGCACACAGATCAGGTCAGTAACAGGCCCTGAACCACAGTCCATGCTTCTGCCTACAAAGCTGGACATGCGGCATGGCCTGCTCTGGTGTGGTTTCACCCTCATGCTGGCTCTCCTGGGGAAAAAAAATCAGCTCTCCCTCCCCAGTAACTGGGACAGGGGGACCTTCACAAAGCACAGCCTGGGCCTTTCCACAGAATGACCGGGACAGTTTTGCCCAAAAAAGAACCGTCTACAGCCACTGCCTCCAGGGAGATGTCTCATCTCCAGTGACATTGCTGAGGTTGTCCTGGTTGCAGGACTGCTGCTGCTGCTCAGGCTGCAGGTGAAAGGGGAGCCGTGGGAGCTGAGTCAATAAGGTTGGATGTCTGACCCAGCTGGAAAGGAGAGGGAGCAGGGCAGTGCTCTAAATTACAGGGAAGAGCTGGCCTGTGGCTGTGCCCCCAGCAATCAGCCAAAGCCAGCATCTTCCCACCTCTGACCACCCTGGGGCCTCACCCAAGAACTGGGTCTGGCCACTGTTTTCTCAGCTACAGCAAACCCTGAGGCAGTCAGAGTGGGTGTCACTCTACAGCAGTGATATCCAAGCTCCAGCCATGACAGAAACAAACAGCCATTTCCTTAAATTTTCCCCAAATCCTTCTTGCTGCCATTTGACCCATCCCTACTGATATTGTATTCAACAGGGTCAAGAAGCAGCTGGGACCTCACCCTGTGGCCACACCTGCATTCCCTCTCCTTAAGAGACATCTTGCATGACAAAGTCATCCCAGGAGGTGGGAATATTCTCATTCATCACTTCTGCTATGACCTGGCTCACTGTACAGAAGAGGAAGAAACTAAGGCCTCCTGGGGGACAAGCCTAGCCCAAGGTCACACTAGCAGATAGAATAGATTGGCTCATCCAGACCAAGTATGAGTTCTCAGGAGGGTGCAGGGAGATGCCAGCAAGGTTGTAGTGCTAAGTTCCCTGCCCTCATGCGGCCTGGCTTCCCTCAGGCAGTCCACAAACAGCCCCATATGTGCAGGGTAGGGGAGCTCCACTCTGTGCTGGTGGTTCAGGAGGGAGGGGTGCTGGCCAAGGTGTGCACAGGGCACTGCCCTGCTCCCCCTCCTTTCCAGCTGGGTCAGACACACAACCTTACTGACTCAGCTCCCACAGCTCCCCTTTCACCTGCAGCCTGAGCAGCAGCCGCCGTCCCCATGGCCCAGGCCAGGATCCAGTCTACAGCCCCAGCCCTCCTCCCACATTCCCCACAGCTCTCCAGGAAAAAGTGCGTGTCTGCATCTGGAGATGTTGGGCTGGGGCGTCTGAGAGCCATAGTCCCTCAGGAACCAAGGGAGGGACACCCCAGTGCTACCGCCTGCAACAGTCACTTCAGTCCCGGGCCTTAGAGGGGACCAGCAAGGCCAGTGTACAGCTCCACTCAGAGAGATGGAGGGAACCCTTGTCTGAGGGTTGCAATACTGCCAAGGGGAGAGAGCAGTCCTGCCCTGGGAAGTCAAGCCTGATGGACTAAGGGGTGAGATAGCCACACCACAGAAAACTTCCACGGCTCTCTAGCCAAACTGTCTTAGCATAGACTTGCTGGGAGCCGAAAACCTAAGAATAAGCTTATCAACTGCTCACAAAGTATCTGCTGAAGACATGAAGGGAAGCTTGGGTGGGGGAATGCTGCAGAGCTAGGACCAGGACAATCCCAGACAGATCTGCAAGTCTGACTCCAGTTCAAATCCTGGGCTCAATGGCCAGGGTGGGAGGAGGCGAGCAATGTTCATCCCATTTTGCAGAAGCACAAACAGGAGCCCAGGAGCATTGCCTCCCCTGACCCCCAGGTTCCTGGCCCTGCCAGCTCTGTGCCTGGTGATGCGTATGGGGAGAGGAATGACATGAGCTCTGCCCCAGCACAAGGCCTTGGCCCATTCTCCACCCCAGCCCAGCCTGGGCTCCTATACTGCACATGGCCCTCAAAGGACCTGATTGTGCCCGGGAAGTGTCGAGCGGCAGCAGCTCGATGAATACATGAAAGGAAGCTTTGTTCAGGTTGGCAGGAGCGGGGGCTGGGGGTTCAGGGGCAGAAGGGCTGCCTGGAAGTGAAGGCAGCACCAAGGCATCATGGCCAGGATCTGTGGCCCAGCTGGGTCAGCACAGAGAGAGCTGGGCCCGGGAGGGCTGGCCTCCAAGGCTCTGCCCAGGCAAGGGCTGAGCAAGGCCAGGGCTGCCCCTGAAAAGGCCCAGGCCACAGGAATAAGTGTCACCTCCCCGAACACTTACTTTTTGCTGCTTTATGAATCCAAAAGGATAGAGAAGGCAGATAAAAGCTAGATGGGCAAGGCGGCGCCTGTGGCTCAGTGAGTAAGGCGCCAGCCCCATATACCAAGGGTGGTGGGTTCGAACCCCGCCCCGGCCAAACTGCAAGAAAAAAATAGCCAGGCGTTGTGGTGGGCACCTGTAGTCCCAGCTACTCAGAAGGCTGAGGCAAGAGAATCACCTAAGCCCAAGAGCTGGAGGTTGCTATGAGCTGTGACACCATGGTACTCTACCAAAGGTGACAAAGTGAGACTGTCTCTAAAAAAAAAAAAAAAGCTAGATGGGCAGGTACAGGTGGGGAGAGAATTCCTGGCCAGGGAAACAGGCAGAGCAATGGTGGGAAGCCAACTGGATGGTAGGTACAGAGACAGAGGTGCCATGCTGCAGACTAGCCAAGTCCTAATGAGAGAATGGGGAAGATGGCCTGAGGCCCTGTGCATGGCAGGGGAGAGGAGAGGAGGCCACCCCAAGGATACACTGACCCACTGGCCATCAGTCTCCTGCTGCCTGTTCTCTACAAACAAGGTAGAAGTGGGAAATGCCTCTCCCTCCTCCAGCATGCCCCTCCTCAGGCATCCCCCAGCTCCTGGCTCCCCCCTGCTTGCCATCCTGCTTGTCTAAAAGGAGCACCGTCTGGCACCGTGTCTCCCCCCTCACTCCCCAGCCTGACGCATTAGTGGCTGACTAAGTGGTAGCTAAAAGCTCCCAGAATAACCAGGGGTTCAGGCAGGGGAGGGGCTCGGGACACAGAGGGAGGGCATGGCCCAGAGGCAGGCAGGGCACAAGACAGCCCACCTCCACCCTCATGTGATTCCAAGCCAGTGCTCACCCTTCCTGCACCAAGAAAGCATATTCAGGCTGGCCCATGCCCAGCCAGACTCCATGACCCCCTAAACCCCCCCCTCTTCACAGTACAGGACCAGCAAGATGCAGCCCCACCCCAGCCAGACATGAGGGTTGAGAGGATGGCTGGGCTGTATGAGAGGCAGTCCCCCCAGATACAGTCCCCCCAGCCCAGGTGCTCACAGAGCTCTGATCCTGCTGGAAAGAATCAGGCCTGGGCCAGGCATGGTGACTCACACCTGTAATCCGAGCACTCTGGGAGGCCAAGGCAGGCATATCATCTGAGCTCAGAAGTTTGAGACCAACCTGAGCAATAGTGACACCCCTTCTTTGCTAAAAATAGAAAAAAATTACCCAAGCACAGTGGCATGTGGCTGTAGTCCCAGCTACTAGGGAGGCTGAGGAAGGAGGATCGCTTGAGCCTGGCAGTTTGAGGTTGTAGTGAGCTATGACAACACCATGGCAATCTAGCCCCAGCAACACAGTGAGACCTTGTCTCAAAGAAAAAGTAAAAAAAAAAAAAAAAAAAAAAAAATCAGGCCTGATTCCTCTTAGGAATCACTGTCCCAGCAGCTGACTGACTGGCAAGTCTGGACTTCTGCAGAGTGGGCTTCCTAAAGCACGCCTGCCTAGTGGAACATCATTCCTCTTCTTATTCACTCTGGGTGCTGTCACCATCTGGTCCCCACTATCCTCACATCTTATTGCTTGTGAAAGAGGAGGGCAGCCTGAGTGGACTAGGAGTTAATTTTGTCCAAAGGGCTGGGTCCCATGGTCTGATCTGGGCAGAGAGCCTTCCTACTTGACCCACTGACCCAGCAGGCCTTGAATGTGGACAGAGAGGTAGAAAAAATAGCAGGAATGTGGCCCCCCCTACAACAGGGAACACCTATTCAGGCAGCTAGGGAGGCCCCAGGCCAAGGAACAGGAGCCAGGCCAATCTCAGGGTTGGCCAATCTCACCTCACACCTTGTCCTGTGAACATGCTGGCACCGAGAGGAGGCAGGTCCATGTGGGACCCAGGAATTAGCCTGCAGTCTCTCCACCTTTGGAATACTACAGCCCATAGGTCAAGGTGAAAGGATAGGGATCTGAACAGTCCTTGAACTAAGAGGGCACAGAGATAAGAGAGGCTGTACCACCTGTCCAAGTACACAGCAAGAGAGGCTCAGTGTTTCTGGCACCCGTCACCCAGTTCCATTCTCCAGAACCCCATCCTGGGCTTTTCTGATTTGGTAAAAGCCGTATATTCAGCTTCTCTCTACTTCTCTGAGTCATTCCTCTCTTTCCCCTTCCTGCTCTCATTCACCAGGTGCCAAGTCACTAACTCGACAAACTACAGGGAATCACCCACCCACCCACCTCCCAGGTGAGGCCCCGATCTCCGGCGGCCTTAACCAATCAAAGCCATGAATCCAAAGGAGTGAGTAATGATGGGACGGCAGGTGCTGTGTCACAGTGGCAGAGGAAAACCTTCCACTTGGAGTGGGAGCACAGGAACACGTCTCATCAGTTCCGTGTCTCCTGACATGGCCACATGAGATGCCCAGTTCCCAGCAGGAAATCAGCCAGGGGCCAAACATTGGTCGTGGCTGCTGCTGGGGTCCTGGCACCACTCAAAGAGGACTAGGTTCCAGGAAGCTGCCTGGCAAGGACAGGACCTAAATGCTGGGGCAGGTGGCAGGTCCTTAGGGAGGAGTGAGAAGTCTGCCCCTCTTTATCAGGCATGGGAATAGTGAGCTGTGTGTGGGACCAGAAGGGAGCATCCTCCCACCCGCCAAGGTCAGCTGTGGGTGCGAGGGGAGTGTAAGTCATGTGTGGGCTCAGCCCTGGCTTCAAGTAGCCTTGTGTTCCCTTTGGCAGCCAGGCAGCTGGCTAGCTGAGACAGTAATCAGGGGCTGGGCCTTCCTGCGTTCATTTTCCTCCTCTGAGGATTAGCAGGGCCAGGGAGAGGGAGAGTGCTAGTACTTGTTAAGGACTGGGTTTTATGACCCACCATGATTTTTGACAACCAGTGTTCAATTCATGGGTCATTTGGGAAAGTGTGACTCTGTGAGTGCCAGGGAAGTTGGAGACGGCTTTCTGGAAGTGGAGGCAGGAGAAGCTGACATTCTCACCCACCTCCACTGACTAGACTACCAAATCCCCCAACCACGCTGCAAAGAAGGAAAGACAAGGGTCGGCATCCTGATTTTACAGACAAAAACACTAAGGCCCTTCGGAGCCACCTAAGGCCAGGTGTTCTCTGCACTACACCATGATGCTCAGCATCAGAGGCTCAGCTAGCAGGGAGACTAGCAGGGGAAGTCTTGGGAGAAAGGGGAGTGTAGAAAGCAAGATTTAGGGGGCTGAGCTGAGCAGAACTCCAGGATGAGGTGGGGGGGCAGGCACTGAGACCCAGACAGAGCAGGAGGAGGCCCTAAATCTAAACCCAGGGAAAGCAGGAAGCTCAGGACAAACATGTCCTATCTGCCTTCTCCCATTCTTCAGGCCATCAGGTTCCAAAGGCCCTGGACAGGGGCCAAGGTCAACTAGTGGCATCTCCAAAGCAGAGAATGGCCAAAGGCCAGAGCCAGGGCAGGAATGGAGAGAGGGCAGAGGATGGCTACCCTACCCCAAGTGGAGGAAGGGGTTCCTTCTGTTTCTTCTGAGAAACAAAAGGTTCCCCAGCCTCAGCCTTGGCAGCAGGGGAGACAGTGGCAGAGCAGCCAGTCACAGAGTCCCTTAGGAAGAGCTGGCAGAGGCTGGGCTGTGGGGGCTGCATTCCATCAGAAACCAGAGATGCCCAAGGATGATGACAATGGTGACAATGATGATGATGCCCTACCACCCAGCCCTTCCACAGCATTTACTACATGCCAAGAGCTATTCTAAGTGATTTTTAGATATATTAACTCATTTAATTATCAGTGAACTCTCACAAAGTAGGTTCTCTTATTTTCATCTCACAGATGAGGACAGTAAGACACAGAGAATTTGAGTAAGTTACCCAGAATCACACAGCTAGTAAGCTGTGGAGCAGAAGTTGACATTTAGGCAGGCTGATTCCGGGATCTGTGCTTCTAACTGTACTCCATAGACAGGCCCTAGGAGGCTTCCAGACCAGCCCTTCCCAAGCCAGATGAGATCAAGGCCCAAGGAGCCCAGTCAGGGGGTACTTGGCCAGTGAAAGCCTGACCTCTGCCATGACATGCTGAAAAGAGTGTGAACGAACACAGATGTGCAGACCTGGATGACTGCAGTAAATTCCTACACTTTTGTGTGGCCTCAGCGTCCATTCTGAATATAAATTGGGTTCTCTCATACCAGAAGCAGGGCTCGGCCACCTGAGGACAGTCCCCTCCTCCCAGCTCCTCACTGTGCTCAGTCCAGATATCTGCCTTATACAGCTCCAGATATCTGCCTTATGCAGCTGCCTGTCTATGGAACAGCTAGACACAGCCTGCTGGCCGATCCCACTGACCCCCCACCCCGCGCAGACTGTGCAGATGTGCCACAGGAATCCCTCTCAGTCACTGCGTGGACCTGCTTGCTCTAAACCCACCAAGTAAAACTCCCAGTGGAACCTTGTTTAAATAACACCAGGGACCCAATAAAGAGGCTGGCCCATAGAGCTCTCTCTCACTCTCTCTTTACATGCTTCCTGATGCCCATGCATACGTGTGTGTGTGTGTGTGTGTGTGTATGTGTGTGTGTACCTACTATTAACAAAATCTTTATTTTCTTTTCTTTTTTTTAGAGACAGAGTCTCAGTCCGTTGCCCTCAGTAGAGTGCCGTTGCATCACAGCTCACAGCAACCTCCAGCTCCTGGGCTTAGGTGAATCTCTTGCCTCAGCCTCCCTAGTAGCTGGGACAACAGGCACCTGCCACAATGCCCGGCTATTTTTTGTTGCAGTTTGGCTGGGGCCAGGTTTGAACCCAACAGTATGGAGCAGGCACCCTACTCACTGAGCCACAGGCGCCACCCAACAAAATCTCTATTTTCATCTGTGTCTCTCCTAATCATTGAAGGAGTGTTCTCCATCGTAAAGCTCCTTAATTACAACAGTGGGACAGGAATCTGTGGGTGCAGTCTTGGGACAACCAATTGAGAAGCCCTGGGACAACCAATTGAGAAGACAGGTTTCCTAAGATCTCTGCCCAGCACAGAAAATACTGTGTAGTCTGGGACTGACCACAGCAAAGGGCAGTGTGCTCGCCAGCCCCTCTTCCGTGGCCCACAAAGCTAGATTCCCACCCAGCCAGCACTTGACCAAAACACTGTCTAAAATCCCCTGGTTCTTCGGCTCAAAAACCCACCATGGTTCCCAACTGCCCATCCAAGCAGGGTAGGGTAGTCAAGGCCCACCCTATCTCTGCACACCTCTACCTTGGCTCATTCCCCTCTCCACACTTTGGTCCTGCTTTCCCTTACCCTGGAATGCCCTCTTCTCTCTGTACATGTGGATTTCACCTGTCCTTGAAGATCTAGCCTAAATCTCTTGGATCCAGGAAGTGTTCCAGACTGCTTTAGCCCTCACTGGCTATGTCTCCCACCCACCCAGGATCTGTGCCAAATATTGCCTGGCACATACTATCCTTTCTCAGATCACATTGTCCAGACCGTGGGGTCCTGAATGTGAGGGCAAGGCCTTCTCTCAATCCACTATCAATCATTGCCAGGACTGGGCCAGAGGGGACAGTTCAGACAGTATGGAGGGACAGCACTGGGGCAGGCCAAAGGAGTAGAACAGGTTCCTGGGCTGCTGATAGGGTACAGAACTCATCACATGACCCTCCTTCCTCAACAGGCTGGGCCAGAGCCCTGGGCCCAACAACATGAATGGCTTTCTGGCTGTCCTCTGCCCCCAACCTATACCCCTGCTTCTAGATCTAGCCTGGCTCTCCCCCTCCCCCAGGAAGCCTTCTTCAATTGTACCACCCCACATTGACCTTCCCAGTTCTCACCTGCTGTCACAGTCCTAGGCTATCTCTATAGGTCATTCCTGGCCTCCCCATGGGTCTTCCCAGTGGCACAGGCAGGGGACCTACCTCTCCAGGCACCTGGGAGATCCCCAAGGGCAAACCCAGGGCTCCTCCTCCTGCCTCTCCCCTAGAGGAGCTGAACACAGACTTAGGCTGGCTGCCCTCCATGATGAGGGGTCACCCCAGTAGTGCTGACACAGAGCCCATGTCTCTGGAAGCAGGGGGTGTAGAAGGCAGAGCAGGATCAGCCTAATCCTGGGCTATCATGTCAAACTGAGATTAGCCTAAGCCATGACACAGATCAACCTGCCCTTGAGACCCAAGGCCCAGCCGAGCTAAAGAAAGACCAGAAGCAGTGTACAGAACTGGTCCGAATCTAAGGTCCTGAGGGGAGAATGTCATGGCTGCTGTGACTCCTGGGAGTAGACAGCACTGGGGCAGGAAGAGTCTGGGCTCTGCTGAGCAGGCAGAGAAGGACATGGGCTCAAGGAGCCCTAAGCCTGGGACAGAGTATGAAGGCAGAAAGACTCGGGGCAGGAGCAGGCTCGGGGATGGACAACTCAGCCCAGGTTATATCTCTGTCTTGGCCAAAGACCTTGGGCAGGTCTATGTCATCTCTGGGCCACAGTTTCCTTATCTGTGGAATGTGTGATTGGCCAGGCCAATTTCTGACATTTCTCTTCTGATCTCCCAAACTCCATGTGTCAGATTGTGTGGGTTGGGATCATCCAAGAAGTTTCTTCAGAGGAATTGAGAAAGAACTGGCACAATTCTGCTGGGCAGAAAGGAGAAGCAGAATTCATGGGGTATAAAGCGAAACAACCAGCAGGGTGATGGCCCCGAGGCAGACAGTAGGGAGCTGGGAGTGGGGCAGGAAGAACTGCAGGAGCTCAAGTGGCAGTGGGCCAGGCCACCACATAGGGGCTAGGAAGGGAGCAGCCTAGAGGCTTGTGTGTTCTAGGTGGGTGCTCAGCACAGGGACAAGGAGGAGTGGAGTGGCCTCGGGGAGTCTGGGGCACAGTCCTAGAGAGTCAGCAGGGCTGGCGTCAATGCTGGGTGGAGTAAAGGGCTTGGAGAACCCAGGAAACTTTCTGCCCCACACCACAGGGGCAGAAAGGGGAGTCCCTCATGGCCTGGGCTGCCTAGGAAAGGGGGAGACTTGTCCTCTGAGAAGGTGAGACCCAACAAGAGCCATAGTCCTCCAGCCACCAGCTTTCTCTCTAGTCAGCCTGGCTCACTAAGGGCAGTCAGCTGGCCCCACATCTAGCAGCCAGCCCTCCTTGCAAGGCCAGGGAACCCTGGCTCTTCTGAATGCAGGGCAGGTAAAGGGCATCCTTCTGCCCTTCCACACTGGAAGAGGAAAAACTTCTGGGGAAGCCAGACCAGGCCAAAAAAGGAAATCAAGAAAAGCAGAAACTTTTCAGGCCTCAGAGCTGCCCGTCAAAGTAGGGGAAATGTGGTCAGTCTCTTGTGACGCAGTCAGCTGTCCCACAGTGGGTGGAATGAAGTGCATTGGGCTGGGGGCAGAAGATGGCCATCACATCAAGGAAGGGGGCCCAGCTTCCTGTTCCCCTCAAGTCCCCAGAACCCTATCCTCAGCCAGATAGTGATCTACACCCCCCTCCCCGCCACTAAGGAGGCCAAGGTTCTTGAAAGGGGAAGCTGATCATAAGAAAGGTGCCTTTCCCCTCCCCCAGCAGGGCCTGCCCAGTGCTAGGGGTGCACCTCCCTGCAGGGAGAGTCTCAGCAGAAGAAGAGCAGGAAGAGGCAGAGCTGAAGGACAGGGCTCCTTACCTAGAGAGTTCCCCTTGGTCAGGAGTCAATGGGGAAGCCATGATCCTCGTGGATCCAGACCCAGCTCCCCACCAGAGAGCCAAGGCTGTCTGCCACAGTCCTTTTCCAGAGGGTACAGTCTTCCTCCCCACTGCTGGGCTAGCCATAGACTGACAGTGACCCAGCTCAGACATCCCTCCTATAAGAAACTCCTGGAGCTCCAAGGCCCAGGCCCAGGCTAACTTCCAACCTCCCTCTTAGGGGACTTCACGTAGCTTGCCTCTTCTGTATGGTTCTAACTGCAAATTTTGAGTCTAAAATCCTACAAAGTGGGGTGCTTCCTCCCATCCCTTCCCTCCCCAAGCTGACTCTTACTCGTTTTGCCATCTTGGCTCATCACCTCTTCCTGGAAGCCCCCTGATTGGAGGACTGCAT
Organism: Loris lydekkerianus; assembly: GCA_963574355.1. Taxonomy (NCBI): domain Eukaryota; kingdom Metazoa; phylum Chordata; class Mammalia; order Primates; family Lorisidae; genus Loris; species Loris lydekkerianus. Next base: position 22,705 of record CAUYPK010051126.1, on the reverse strand, counting down.
TAGGGACCTCTTCAGCCCCTCACAGCTACCCTGTTACAGGCTCTGCCACATTCCATCATATCTGGAGGTTTGTCTGCCCATCTCCCCATCCACACTTAGATGACTATAAGGTCACAAACTCGTCCCGTCTCTTGTCGCTGGGTTTCCATGCCCAGCCCCAAAGCCAGCACAAGGCTGGCCCCAGCAAATATAGGTTCATCCTTGAGGACAGAAGCTAACAAGCTACTTCCTCCAACTGATTCTCAGCCAGTAGCTCATGAAAGAAAAAGAAAAGAACATGAAATGCGGCTCGGCGCCTGTGGCTCAAGCGGCTAAGGCACCAGCCACATACACCTGAGCTGGCGGGTTCGAATCCAGCCTGGCCCACCAAACAACAATGACGGCTGCAACCAAAAATTAGCCAGGCGTTGTGGCAGGCACTTGTAGTCCTAGCTACTTGGGAGGCAGAGGCAGGAGGCAGGAAAATCTCTTGAGCCCAGGAGTTGGAGGTTGCTGTGAGCCGTGATGCCACAGAACTCTACCCAGGACAACAGCTTGAGGTTCTGTCTCAAAAAAAAAAAAACAAAACTGAAATGCAAGGATTTCCCCTGACCTCCCAGGTTTTGATTTCTCAAAAGTCTAAGCTTTGAACAGGTTGCCATTGCCTCTGCCAAGCCCTTACCATTCCAGGGAGGAAGGAATCCCAAGACATTAGGGTTCAGAAAAGAACGACTCCTTCCTCTACCCTCTTTGGGCATCTAGGGAAAATGAGGCTTGGAAAAAGACAAGAATTATAGAATAGATCGGGCCTTATGAAAAATAAATAAATAAAAAGAAAAGAGAAAAGAGCAAGAACTTGCCCAGAGTCACACAGCAAATCAAGCCATAGCTGAGGCCTGAACCAGGTTTCTGTGGGACCACTTCTTTCCACTACACCATGGTCATCCTTGGACCTGTGCCAGCAGCCATTGCTCCACTGTCTACAGCAGAGGGGTCAGACAGCTTAGTAGGAAGTGCCTGGTGACTTCACTGAGCATCTCTCCTAGTTCAGGAAACACCCTTTTCCTCCTGGGAACTGCCCCCCTCCTGGTCTGCAGGGGGAGTTCACCTTGAAGGTGATGAACACATCTAAGTCCCTGAGAGGACAAGGATTTCCACTGGAAATGTTGATGCTTGGAAAGCCCCAGCTGTGATCTCATCCCCTGAAGGGAGTGACAACAACCCCCTACCCTTGGGGAATGACCCCATAATGGCTCCCAGTAGCCACCAAGTCAACAATAACATCCTGTTGTTTAATTGGAAATACATGGGAGGGCAGGAGCAGCTGGGCAGGTAGAGACTTAGAGATGTGGGCTGTTTCTCTTCTGTAAACAGACGGGCTCACCTCTTACCTTAGGGGTCAGTATCCTCCAGGGCTTCTCCAGCTCTTCTAACCACTGATAGAATGGGGGAGAGGTGTCCAGCTTACATAGGCATGCCAACTTCCTGCCAACCCTCCACCCTCATCTGCAATCCACTCCCTTCTAGCCCCTGCTTGCTGAGAGTTCAGGACCACACATTTATATCCTTGACTGGCCTTGTGTCAGTGACAGCCCTTGGGGGGAATACAACCCCCAGAACCATTCCTGCTCTGGTAAGCTCTGAGGGTCAAAGACAATACGGAGCTCAAGGACATCCACCTGGTCCATGCTGGCACAGCCCTCTCCCTGGCCAACCTTCTCTGTTTCTGCTCCATTCTTTCCTTAGGGCTTGGCGGTCCAAGCAATAGAAAATAAAGAACTTTCCATACCTATTCCAGTTCCCACACTTGTCTTGGCTCAAAACTAAGTAACCATCACCATTTCTGATCTTGACATCCCTAAAAACCACCATACCCACACCCAATCACCAACACTCTGGTGGACTGGGCTCTAGGCTTACAGCAAGCATTAGGAGGGTCCCCCTCTGATCCCATTCCTGGGTTTGGCTTACCCAAGCCCATTCCTGTCCGACTGCCATGTGTTACCCCACAGGAGACAGGAGGCAGCTGTCACCCGGGCACACCATCACCAGCTGGTGGCCCTTGGGGGACATGGGGGACAGGTGAATGGCAGGGCCTGTCTGGCCAGTGGGGCACCTGGCACTGGTGAAGGAGACCACAGACTGTCCTTGGACAAGATTGGTGAGCGTCTGGCAGACCCCAGCCAGCGGGGATCAAAAGAGCATTACTAAGCAGAGGGCATGACCAGTGTGGCTGTAGCAGTGAACTGCCAGCAGGGGAGGGGGGCACGGAGCAAGGCTGGGAGCTTTGAAAAGTGGGTAAGAGAACTGAAAGCAGCTTTAAATAGCCTCAGGGTGGGGACTAAGTGCCCCGATGGGATGTATGCATTAAGTGCTTAGAGGTGGGTGTGCATTAAGTGGGGGGAAGGGAGGTCATGGGAAGACTTTAGGGGAAAAGCAAGCAGAGCCAGATACCAGGGTTTGATGCAGAGAAAGATTCCAGAACACTCAGACATAGCCATTTGTCCCCTCTAGAGTTCCCATGCACTGTGATGTCCAAGACAGCCAAGAGGACTAAAGCAAGGCAAAAGAGTTGGAAGGGCAGAGGAGTGTCCAGGCGCTCCAGCCCCACTGGGAACACACCTGGCTGGGTAGCAGAGCTGGCCCCTAGCACACCTCAGTCATAGTCACAGAACCATTTAAATCCTTCTCCCCTCTCTAACCCAGAACCAGGACTAGTCCTGAACCAGATTTGAGCCCCTACCTGCACCTTGTGCCCCTATGCTGCTCAGTGACCTTGGGCCAGTCACATTCCCTCAGCTGCTGCAGCAGTTTGGACCACTCGTTTTGTGTGTGGGTTTTTTTCCCCTCTGCTAAGAATACCTGCCCCAGATACTGCTCAGGCTCCCGCAATCCCTGCAACTGTCAAAGGCATCAAAGGATTTCAGGTGGGGCCAGTCTGGACCAGTCCCCCCAGCCCCCTGCTGAGAGTGCCCCACCACCACCACAGGGGGGCTGCAGAGACTCCAAATTTGGGGACAGAGCCGAGTTGGCCTGGGGGTGGGGAGGCATTTGTGTGCAATGCAGGGGAAGGGAGCTCAATCCCTCATGGCAGAAAACCTCCAACCCCTGCCTAGCCGGCTTTCTGTCCCGCAATACAGGGGTCTAAACTGAGGTGTCCCTAGCGAAAACTGGTTCCCCAGGTTCTCATAGTCACCGTGGCCTAGAGGCTGCACTCCTGCCCCAGATCCACCGCCTGGGGGTCCCAACGGCCACGCCCCACCCAACGGGCACTGCCCCCCACCCCGGCGCCGATTTCTGGTGACACTACCACGTGCGGGCAAGGAGGGGAGCGGCCGGTTCCAGCATTGCAGAGGCAGAGGCTGTGTGCCCCGGGCCCCCGCACCGCACGGCGTCCCACCTCGCCGCAGGGTGCCCACCCCCTTGCCTGGCCCGCGCTCCGGGCCGGGGCGGGGGCGGGGGCAGGCGGCGGGGTCTTTGTTCCCTCAGCCGAAGCGCGGCAGCGGCGGCAAGGGGTCCGCGCCCCCCTAGCTGGCCCAGTCTGCATCCCGCGCGCCAGCAGAGCCCGCAGCTCAGGTGCAGGCGGCCGGAATGGGGGGCCCGGGCGAGGAAAGGGTCCTACTCGGAAGCCCCCGTGCAGGTGGACCTAGAGCAGCTCTGGGCCGAAAGAGGGGCCCGCCTCCTACCCCCGCGCCCGAGCGCTGCGGCTCCAGGCTGCCCGTGGACTTGGAGCGACTTAGCCGGGGCTCCGGCCCCCGGCGCTCGCTCGCCGCAGCTATTCAGCCGGCTCCGGCGTGCCAGCGGGCACACTCACACACACTCACCCAGACCCACACGCTCCTCGCGGGGACAGCGCGGGGACATCCCAAGACCCGCAGAGCCGCGCGGACGCGCTCCCTCCGGTGCCGCACACTCCGCGCCCACCCCGCACGGCGTCCGATCCCGCGCCGGGCCGGCAGCACGGCGCCGCCTACCTTTCCAGACGGCGAAGATGCGGGGTCCGCTCCTCTGGTGGCCTTGGGCCGAGGCGGCGGCCGCCGAGAGCAGTAGCAGCAGCCGCAGCGGGAGCCCCGACCGAGCCGGCGGGCCAGGGATGCGGGCGCGCGGTGCGCTGGGGGCGGCACGTCCGGGCGGAGGAGGCGTCATCCCGCGGCCCCGGAGCGACAGCGGCAAGCAGCCGAGACTGAGGCAGCGCCCGGCCGCAGGCAGACCCAAGCGCCAGGAGGCGGAGTCAAACGTGTGACCCCACCCCGCCCCTCCCCCGCCCCTCGCAGCCTTTTTCGCCTTCTCCGCTTTCCTGAGGGAAAGCAGAGCTGCAGGGGGCAACCTTCGCCACCCCCTCTCCGGCAACTCCACGGGGAGAACCCAGCTGCGGACTAGACAGACTTATGGTCTTCTGTCATCGGCTGCATGCCCCATCCCCTCTCTGGGCCTCAATTCCACTCCCCCCGCCCCGTAAAAGGATTGTCCTAAAAGTCACGAAGAACCTCTCCGAGGGCACGGAGGAGTCTAACAGCGGGCAACCTCGCTATGGCCAGCTAAGTGGTATGGACCCTGAGGACTTGGTTCTCGGAGAATGGACTTGCCTGAGTGGACACAGCTCCCTGCTGAGCCTACCAGCAGGAGCAAGATGCTTTCCCTGGAGGGTATGGGGGAGCACTCAGGGCCCCATTATTGCTCTGCCTTTTAGAACACTGGGAATTTTTCATCTTGGCCTGGCTCCTTCCCCTCCCTTTCCCTTCTCCTCCCTTCCCCAGCCAGCTTCCTTCTGGGCTGCCTCCCCCCCAGCCAGCTGGTGTACGCTCAGAAAATCCAAACTCATTTCCATGTGAGTGGAGGGGGATATAATTAGGAAGGCCCCTTCCCCAAGTAGAAAGAGAGGGGAACATCCTGCATGCCTGAGACTCATTGTGGGGCAGGCAGGGTCAGACCAGCTTAAGGCGCTCTCTCCTCACAGTGTCTGTGGCTCAGCTACCACAGGCAACCTGATGACCCAGTGGTGGACTCCCTTGGAGGGTCTAAGCTCAGCCCCTTGGCAGTCACTTGAGCAGCCCAGCTGCTCTGCCACCAGCTTATCCTCTTAGAATCACCTGCTTCCCCTTAGGGTCTCCTCTCCCACAGGTCAGAGGAGCCCAGACCTACCACCTCTGCTTGTGCCCCAGGGAACCATGACTGGGAATTCCACCCAGCTCAGCAAGCACTTATCTCCTGCTCACTGGATGTTGAGCCCAAGGTGGCCTGCACTTAGAGGAGACAGAGGAAAATGTATAGCCTTGAGAACTCACAGACCTAGACTTGATTGACTCACTGCAGACAGTAGCAAAGGCCCCAGTCCCAGCCCTCTGCCCAGCTCCGTGGCCAAAAAAGTTTTGCTACCAGGAAGTTTAGCTTTACTATTTTACATTTTGCTTTCAATTGTCTGCTCCTTCTTCCATGAGAGCCCTAAGGTATCCCAGCAGGCCAAGAAGGTGAAATCAAGATACCTCCTGAGAAAGCGCAGGGCTAGATTCTTAGTCCACCAGGTGAAGCCAACAGCCTTATGATGCATCGTGAGGCTAGAGACAGTCTAAGAGCTTCTCCCCAGGACTGCACCCAAGGCTGTGGCCCCGAAGCCAGCAATGGAGTCTAGCCCAGGCTGGGCTCCAAATCTGACACTCATTTTTACATGCTGGACAGGTGTGGCCAGAGTCTACTCCATGCAAAGTTAAGGCAAACTAAGGAATCAGCTATCCCTGGCTTTGAGAACTAAGAATGAAAACAGCTTAGAATCAATGAAAACATTTCCCATGTACACAGCAACTCACATCCAGTCCTACATCCTCTTCTTCACTGAGTGAAGAAGCACAACTCCTTTTTTTTTTGTTGTTGTTGTTGTTGCAGTTTTTGGCCGGGGCTGGGTTTGAACCCGTCACCTATGGCATATGGGGCCAGTACCCTACCCCTTTGAGCCACAGGCGCTGCCCAAGCATAACTCCCTTTAATAGAAGGAAACTGAGGTACAGGAAGGATCAGGGACCTGTCCAAAGTCAATTGTTGAATAGTAAAACCAAGATGGGAGCTTGGGTTTTTGGACTGTAATAACTGCTAACACTGTGGTTACTGTGTGCTGTGTGCATTTCATAGCCTCACTTGAACTCATTTAATCATCATGATCCTATGAGATAGGAGCTATTATTTACTTCTCTTTATAATGAGGAAATTAAGGTGCAGAGAGGGGATATGACGTGTCAGGATCACACAGATGGTTAGAAGCAGGATTTGGGATTGAAATTCAGGTGGCTTCTCCGTAGAGAAACCACATAGCATCTCTCAGTGTGATGTGCCCTTGCACTACTGCCTCTTATCTGTGACTGGATTCTGGGTTCAAACCATTCTCAGAAGGATCCAGACAGGGCTCAAGTCATCAGGTACCATGCAAGAAGTCATGCCAGGGGCCACACTCAGCCTTCCAAATAGCAAGGCAACAGATGGAAACTGGGGTAGATACCCAATAATTTTTTCACAGGCTAGAGGGGACTTCAGGAGTTACAATGAAGACCATTCTCCCCCCCCAACCCAGCCTACCTAGGGGCAGCCAGGGAAGGTAAGAACTGGGTCCCTGACTTGAGGCAATAGCTCTATAGAAAGAAAGGCAGCGATACTGTGGGACAACAAAGGGAAGCAGATACTGTGACCAGTGTTCAGGCTGCCTCAGGCAGCACAGGGAGATCAAATTAGAACAGCATAAGTGGTATTGGCACCTGCCTGCTTCACTGGAGGACAGTGGCTCTCAAAACTGGACCAAGGACAGGAGCCAATCCCCATCCACAGCCAATGTTTAGAAGAGACCCAGTGGAGGCAGGAACAGAAGTGTATGCTGGCTGGGCACAGTGGCTCATGCCTGTAAATCCCAACACTCTGGGAAGCCAAAGCAGGTGGATCACCTGAGCTTAGGAGTTTAAAACCAGCCTGAGCAAAACAAAACCCCGTCTCTACTAAAAGTAGAAAAAATAGCCAGGCATAGTGGTGGGCACCTGTAGTCCCAGCTACTCGGGAGGCTGAGGTAAGAGGGTCACTTGAGCCCCCAACAGTTTGAGGTTGCTGTGAGCTAACACCATGGCACTCTACCCAGGGCAGCAGAGTGAAACTCTGTCTCCAAAAAAAAAAAAAAAAGATGTAGATGCTGAAAGGTCTGAAGGGAAGGCACATTCCTGTCCTTCCTATCCCTGTGACTCCACATTCAGGGAAGGGGAGAAGCTAGGAGGAACAATGCAGAGGCTTCCATTTGTGATAAAAATGCCTTGAAGAGAGGCTTGGCGCCCATAACACAGTGGTTGCGGTGCCGGCCACATACACCAAGGCTGGTAGGTTCAAACCCGGCCTGGGCCAGCTAACCAATAATGACAACTACAACAAAAAATAGCTGGGCGAGCTACTTGGGAGGCTGAGGCAGGAGAATCGCTTAAGCCCAGGAGGTTAAGACCCAGGAGGTTCCTGCCTCCACTGGGTCTGTGTTCCTGCCTCCACTGGAGGTTGCTGTGAGCTGTGATGCCACAGCACTCTACCCAGGGTGACAGCTTGAGGCTCTGTCTCAAAAAAAAAAAAAGTGCTAGGCGTTGTAGGGGACGACTGTAGTCCCAGCTACTCAGGAGGCTGAGGCAAGAGAATCACATAAGCCCAAGAGTTAGAGGTTGCTGTGAGTGGTGACGCTATGGCATTCTACCTACCGAGAGTGACATAGTAAGTTAGACTCTGTCTCAAAAAAAAAAAAAAAAAATGCCTTGAAGAGGTCACTTCTTGAGCTCCAAGGGCAGCCAAGGCACAGCCAAATCAAAGAAGGCACCTTGGCTTCAAACGAATGGACACACAGAGACCTGACTTTCATGGCCCTGAAAGAGAAGCAGAGGCCCTGGTCCTTCCCAATGTTCCAACGAAAGGCTTTCATTTTTCAGGACCCAATTCAGCTAATCTCTCCATTCTTCAGGCTTCTCTAGCCTCCTCAGCCTGATTCCATGGCTACACACAGCCTTCACAGAAGCATACAAATTCAGTGAGGAGATGACATAGACAGACATGTGGTCACCTATAAACAGCTTTCTTTCATGGATATGATGACCCAAGAATTCCACTTCTTGGAAGCAGAGATATCTCTCAAAGAGCATTCACCCCACCCCTGCTATGACAGCCTAGTGTCCACCCAGAGCTCCTGGAAACTAATGACAACGATCCCTATTGCCAACACCACTACCATCTACTGTAGGGGGCAAAGAGACCAGGCAGTGGGTGAGAATGAGGGAAGTGGGTAGGCTGGGACCTGTGGAACACTGGAGGGCACCTGTCTCCAGGGCATCTCCTGCTCAGCTACAGCTCATTCCACCAGGAAGAGGTATAAGTATACCAAATAGCAACATGTAGGTCTGATTTTTCAAAAGAAGCTGAAAATTGAGTCTTTGTTGAAACTCTAAGTTTTTAAATTTTGGCAAATAGTTCAAAAGTTAAAGAGGATGGATATGGTCAATTAAAAACAGATCTGTGGGCCACATCTGGGACCTCCAACATACCACGAGCTCACTGTGACTGTCTCAAAGGCACAACAGCCTTAGCTGCTATCACACCTGGCTCAACTCTCTGAAGACCATGTCAGGGCAGGGGGCTGAACCAGGAGAATAGAGTAGAGGAAGGCCTCCTTCAGCTGCACAGACCATGCCTCACAGTGCTGTACTCACCTCCAAATCTCTTTTAGCACGTTCCTCTCAAGTCCTTGTCTCTTTCTCCTAGGCACCCACTGCTTTCTAGACATCCTCTCAGTCCACTGTGAATGGAGAACTTCTCAAACTGCCACCACCTCTCTTACCCTTGAGGGTCAATGCTTGTCAATGACATCCCATTCCTGTGTCTCTGTTCTCTCTCCTTGTCATCCTAGGTGCATTTTTTATGTGATTGATTCTACCCAAAATTGCTAAGATGGTGGTCTGGCTAGCCAAGTGAGGGACAAAAAAAAAAAGGCAAAATTCCAAGGGGAATAGTCAATGATGGAAGGGGGACTGGCAGAGATGAGACAGACCAGACCTGTTCTCCTTCTATCAGGGCACTCAGCTCACCTAGAAACATGACAGGTCCCAGGCCTTCTAGGGATAGATAGACCAGCATCTTTAACCAATTTGGCCAACATGGCACTGGGCTTGTGGTGGGAGCGCCATCTGGTGGCCACTCTGGAAAAGGGCCAAGTAAGCAGAAACTGTAGTTTTTACACTTTCCAGATTTTCTGGAGTCAACTCCTTCCTTAACCCCACACCCATGCCCCAAATCCATCTCTAAGCCTCTGTTCTCAGTGCCCGTAGCCCGAGGCAGGGGAAAAATCTCATGAAAATCATGTGGAATCCCTCTAGACTAACAAAATACCCTGACTACTTGCTGCTGAGAGGCTAACCAAGCCTCATCTTGGCCACTGGCCAAGGTAAGCAAGGTCCTGCCCCAGCCCAAACCCAGTTTGTTTACAAAATGAGAAAGAAGAACTAAAACAGCATCTCTTCTTCTGATCTATCTCCTCTCTAGACCAGAGAGAGAAAGCTTTCTCATTCTATCTCTGCATCTCCTCCTGTAGGTTGAATCAAATATGCTTTTTAAATGATCTCCATAGCACAGTGGGTGTCCTAGGACCCTCCCTGTCTGATGTGACCTTTGGGCCTGCAGAGCCCACTCCAGTGAGGAGATCACATGTAACATGCAGACATGTGGTTGCCACAAAGAGTTTGCTTTCTTTCATGAATACAATGATTCAAGAATCTCAAATCTTGGGATTAGAAGTAACTCTTAGAGCAGTGTTTTTCAACCCTTTTTATTATCTCACAGCACACTTGAACCTATAGTTAAACTCACAGCACACTTAAATTATGCTAAACAAAAAGAGTTTTAAAAAGAATACACTTACTGTGCTTTGAATTTCCTTCAAAAATAATTTTTTTTTTAGACAAAGTCTCACTTTGTTGCCCTCAGTAGAATGCTGTAGTGTCATAGCTCACAGCAACCTCAAACTCTTGGGCTCAAGCGATTCTCTTGCCTCAGCCTCCCAAGTAGCTGAGACTCCAGGTGCCCACCACAATGCCTGGTTATTTTTTAGAGATGGGGTCTCGCTCTTGCTCAGGCTGGTCTCGAACCCATAAGCTCAGGCAATACACTCGCCTCAGCCTCCCAGAATGCTAGGATTACAGGCATGAGCCACTGTGCCTGACCCTCAAAAATAATTTAATTAGTGATCTTTAAAATTTTAGGCATTCCTAAGATCCTCTCAAGGCACACTGGTTGAAAATCAGCCTCAGAGGATATTCAGTCCAAACTGAGAGCCTCTCACAAGAGCTCTTACAGTGGACATGCAGCTTCTACTTACATACCTCCAGTGACAATGAGCTCCCTCACAAGCCATACTTATCTGTCTAGTTTAGCTAACACAAAGCCTTCTCCAACACCCAAATGGTGGTCCTAAAAATGCCCTTGGTGGCCACATGGACCATGCCTAATCCCTCTTCCTATAATAGAGTTCTTTGAGGATTTCAATAGAGAATTTGTGTCTTTTTCAGGGTATATAACTACCCAGCTTCAAATAGGTCCCTCATGGAGCTTACCTGCTTAGAGTCTCTCTAATCCTACTTGATTCCTAAGGCATGATCAGTCATTTAACAAACTTCTACACAGTTCTTCCTAGGTGCTAAGCAGTCCAGACTGTGCCCCTCCCTTTCAAAGGTCAGACCTCAGATCAAAACACAATATCTAGGGTGGAGACTGAGCAGGAAAGGGCTAAAAGACTGTCTTCATCGCTCCGGATTCTAGCATCTCCAAAGGCACTGCCTTATTGGGTTGAGACACCAAGCTGTGAAATCCTGTTGATCTTAGCCCAGGGTTATCCTTGGGTCAATTCCCAACCATCAGTAGTGGCTCTCTGGGATGCTGGTTTGAGAAAGATTGTGAGTTTGCATCTGGCCCAGCGGGAGAAGAAATGAGACCCCATGCTGTATTAGAGCAATTAGTTTTCTGGTCCCCACTGAAGGACCCTAGACTTTCCTTGATCCAGTCCTTCTTTTTAGGGTTACCATAATTTGCCATGTATATTGTGCACTTTTTTGCCCAAATTTTTGAGGGAAAATATAAGGATGCTCATTATATGTGGATAGTACTAATACCATTATCTATATAAATGCTCTGATACCACTTGGGCACAGTGCGTCACACTTACAATCCTAGCACTCTGGGAGGCTGAGACGGGTATATTGTTTGAGCTCGAGTTTGAGACCACCCTGAGCAAGAACAAGACCCCGTCTCTACTAAAAAATATATTAGATGGGCACTGTGGCAGGCAGCTGTAATCCCAGCTACTTGGAAGGCTGAGGCATGAGGATGGCTTGAGCCCAAGAGTTTGAGCTTGCTATAAGCCAGCGGTTCTCAACCTGTGGGTCACGACCCACAGGAACTGTATCAAAGGGCTGCATCATTAGGAAGGTTGAGAACCACTGCTGTAAGTGATGATGATACCACTGGCACCCTACCCAGAGCCAGAGTGAGACTCTGTCTCAAAAAAATAAAAAAAGAAGAGTGCAAGACCAGCCTGAACAAGAGACCCATCTCTACTAAAGAATAGAAAAAATGGGCATTGTGGTGGGCACCTATAGTCCCAGCTACTTGGGAGGCTGAGGCAGGAGGATCACTTGAACCCAGGAGTTTGAGGTTGCTGTGAGCTAGGCTGAGGCCATAGCACTCTGGACTGGGCAACAGAGTGAGATTATGTCTCAAAACAAATCCACAGTGGTTTTACTTCTTTTATTTATGCTTATGCATTAAAAATATAGTTCTAGAAAGCAATAATGATATTCATATGCAAAATAATAGCCTGGAATACAGTAATCACAGTGGACTTGAAAACTCAACTTGCTGTGATAACTGCTGGGCTAACCAGCCAACTGCAACCTCTTGATTAGTCAGTAAACAAGCCCTTTAAGGCCCTAATAAAAAAAGAGTGGATGTCATGGATGCAATCAGCTGGTAATGATTTAACACCCACAGGCAGAATCAAGAAAGCATCCATCGCCCAAGTTTGTGATTGGATCCTAAGACCATGGAATGGTGTCAAGAAGGAACTGGTTGTGAAATCGTTTTTAAAATGCAGCATCAGCAATACTATGGATGGAATTGAGGACGATGAAATTTACTGGGATGAGAAAAGCAACTCTTGAGAAGACACTGGTAATGTAGAAATTGAAGATGATACTGCTGATATTGACAGTGAAGAAAGGCTCCTGGCCTTCTATGATGTGTAAATACCACAAATTTGTTACCAGTACATAAAATTTCTGGTACCTTGTACCTGTCCTTGTATTTTGTAATTATTTGTTACATACGATTTATTATACCATAATATGTTAAAAAATAAATGCTAAAATTTCTTTATGGTACAATAAACAATTACCTAGATATAAACAAACAAAAATTTGAATTAAAAATTAAGTTTTTTTCCTGAAAGTTTGGGCCAAAAACGTGGGTGCATGTTATACACGGGAACACATTATACACAACAAAATATGGTATTTCATTGTTTGGGCCCTGACGTCATTCTAGAACATTTCCAGTCCAGCTTTGAGTGTGTGGCATCTCTGATAGACACTGTCAATATCCACTTATATATACTGAGGGAAAATATCAAATGGGATACAACTGAGGCACCAATAAGTTAGGTCACCTGTGGAAACCTTAGACAGTATGACTTGGAAGCCTAATTCCCCTCCAGGACCTAAGCCACTGCTCCCAGGGTGAGTGGTTAGCAGACCTATCAGCCAGCCAGGTCCAAAGCCCCAGGCAGGTGCACTGATGGCATCATACTGATACAATCCTACCCATGCCTTCAGAAGGCCTGTTTCCCAGCATACAGTCATGTCCTACAAACCGAAAGCACATATCTGTACACTAGATAATCACTGGTAGATAATAGTATACAAGATACTTCTCAGAGTTGTTATAAGGACCCACTGAGGTGGTGTATGTGAGTGCCTAGCTCAATGCCTGGCACAGAGAGGGTGCTTGATAAATGATCACTATCGTACTGCATTGCCATCAGCCAGTTTTGCCAAGATAGAGTAGGCCAGTAAGGGTCACCACAAAGGCATTTCAGGCATAGAGGAAGCTGGACTCTACTCCCAAATTTATGAAAGCAAGACAGGCCCAGGTACAGAAAAACCAAAAGGCACAGCTGAGCTGACCTGAGCCCAGTCCTGGGCCAGAGGGGGCACAAACTATTGGAGAGACTGGGTAAACAGATAAGAGAGGCCTGAATTAACTCTCCATCATCCTCACCAAACATTCCTTGCTGAAGCCTAAGGCAGAGGAAACAAGAAGCCACCTCAGGGTAGGGCTCTGAGAGCTTGGTCTGGGGCCCAGGCCATATGGGGCTGAGGCGAGGAGCAGAACTGGGCCCATGTGCCCAGCAAGCTGTGCCAGCCCAGCCCATGCCAGCCCAGCCAAATCTGAGTTATATCAGGAGAAGGGATCTGTTCAGAAAACTCACCCATCTCTACATATTTGCATATTCTATTTCAGGGTCTCTTCCTTTTTTTCCCCTTAGCTTCCTAGAAAAGTTCTTGTGATCATTTCCAACTTCACCTCTGCTGAACTGATAAAGCTCATTCTCAATCCCATCTCCCTCCAACTACTATTCGATCCCTCACTGGCAGGGTTCTCTGCCCTCCCTGCATCCATTGCCTCTTACTAACCCCTGAAATCTGCCTCCCCAAAGTCACCATGGTTCAAGTTGCAAGTTCAAAGTCAGCTCTTCTTTTACTAGGTTTGTCTGACCACTGACCATGCCTTTTGTCCAGTTCCTTCCACTCTCTCAGCTTTCTCAGAAGCAGCACATTCTGCCCCACTTCTATGTCTCATGTCTGTAGTCACCTTCCTTATAAAGCCCAACTCCTTAGTAGGTATCCACTTTTCCTCTACCTTTCCCTGAAACGCTAAGTTACGTTCTCACATGACACAAGCCATCAACTTAGAACTTCCTGACCACCATCTCAGCCCAGAGATGAGGCTATAAGACATCCCCACCTGGCTGTCCCATGCACCTCATTCAAGTCCTCACTTAAGTTCCTTCATTCTTTTCACACCCCCATCCACCTGCTCTCATCAGCACCCAGAGCGGGTCTGTCCTTTACACCTCACAGCAACCCCCTGCTACAGCTCTAGTGGAGGCCCCCACCGTATCCCATCTGGAGGCTCCAGTCAGCCTCCTAGCTGGTCGCCCACCCCTTGTCTCACTTCCCACAAATCCAGCCTCCACACAGCTGTCAGATTATCTCACATACAGATTTGGTTCCCACTGCCCTGCTGAAACCACCCCAGGGGCGTTCTTTGGCTTCAGGATAAAGCCCAGGTCCTCAGCTGGATCTGACCCCTCATCACCTCCCATCCTTCCACACTTCAGAAGCCATGGGCAGTGGGAGGAAGGGCACCAGCTTTGGACTAAGACAGACCTGAATTTCTAGGCCTACCTGTCTACCTCCTAACCATGAAACTGTAACAGGTGATCTCACCCCTGTGAACCCTGGTGTCCCCATGTGTTCAATTGTATACTCACCTTTCCCAAAGATCTGATTTTAATTGTAACCCCTAAAGTCTCTCTCTGCCTAATCCTCTCCTTCCCCAATGGCACACTGCCAGGTCAGCCCACTACCTGTCCTAAATAGATCACCGCCACCCTTCCTCCCTGCTCCCCCTCAAGCTTGCCCACCCCACCTCTGATCTATTCACTACACAGCTGCCAGAGAAACCTTTCTAAAATACAAATCTCTCTCTCTCCCCTGAATAAAATTCTAAGACTCCCTTATTGCCCTTGAGGTAAGCCTAAACTCCTTACATGACTTAATATGATCTAGGCCCCCGCCTACCTAACCCTGCACCTCTGGTCCAGGTGTCATCACCCCACACTCTGACAGGCCACAGGAGCCATATTTTCTCCCCAATGCTCAGCTTAGATGCCACTTTCTTCAAGAAGCTCCTTCCACCCTAACGTAGCCTAAGTTAGCTCCCCTACCTATGAGCCTATGAGCCCTCACAGCCCCTGGACTTGCCTGGCCCAGTTCTTATCAGGCTTGAATGGTTTGTCTGCCTTACCAATGACAGAGCTGAGAGCAAGGATGCCATCATGTTTAGCCGGCACAGAGCAAAGGCTCAATATTTGTTGAAAGGGTGAAAGGGACAATGATGAGGAAGGACTCCTTGGCCCATGGAAAACCCCAGGCTCAGTGGGGACACTTATCAGATCCAACATACCCTATTAGAAACATGGCCAGAGGAAGCAAAGCCAACTTGCCAAGCCCCTGAAGGAAAGAGTTGACAAAGAAGGGAAAGGGAAACCATGGGGGTGCCTCAATTCTGGGAAGTACTATAACCAGTAACTATAACATCCTGGGATGGGGCAGGGTGACCCAAATGTTCCACAGCACAAATGGCGTGGAGAAATTCAGGAACCCCAGCGCCTTTGAAGGCAGTCCTTGGAGGCAGGGGGAGAGTTCCCACAGAATGGAAACCTGCCCAGGCAGTATTATGGGGACACAAAGGGCTGTGTCAGCCCATTTGACCAACACATATCCATGAGGATGGGACTGGCCTTTGTTTCCACCACAAACAAGCAAGAATCACTGGGTTCAAAGACAAAGCTTCCTGGTCTTTGCTCCCAACCACAAAGAGGCAGCTGGGCTCCAGGCAGACCACTGAGGCACAAAGGGATCAGGACACAAGAAGCCAGAGAAACCTTTCTAAAATACAAATCTGACTCTGATTTGGAGAGTTCTGAGACTTTTCTACCAAAGCAAACACCTCTCAATATTAATCCCATGATTGAGAGGGAAATGCAGATAGTTATTCTACTTTCCAGAGGAAATGTGCTGCCCAGGCTCTTATGAGTACCTCCCTTTAAGGGCATCACTAATAAACTAAAAGTCATCCAGAGAAGAGGATATGCTGGAAACCCAAACCAGGACGGGTCAAAGAGGCAAGTAAGCCACCCACCACCACTATCAGTAAGTAATTCTCGTCCTGCTAATGTAGAAGAGGAGCAAATGCTCTGGGGAGCAGTTAAAGGATAGAAAAGACTGTCCCTGAGTGGTGAACCTTATGTCCCAGGAGACAAGTGGAAGCTAAATGACTAAGACTGGGAATGGTGGGATGTAACGTCTGCCAAGGCACAGGGCACAAACAGCCCTCTCAACTCCTTCCTACCCAATTTAGGTTCCAAATAAACAACAAACGAAGGAGTTATTTTCCTTACAAAGATTTCAAAGCATGTAAAACACACTTTTTCAACTGGTATATGTATGTGATGCCGAAAGGAAGATCATGCCAAGGGGAAGGAGCACCGGCAGATGGAGCAGCAGCTGGGGGTTGGTGCCCTCTGCAGTATTAAAGCTGAGCTCTGTTCATGTTAGTGTTGGCTAGTATTGTTATTTAACTACTCTTGTATTTACATCTTCAGGACAGAGAAAAGGGTCCTGCCTCCTGGCCAAGCTCTGAGATCTGGATTCTGGCATCATTACAGAATAGGTGTCAAAAAATGCTTGGTGAGAGTAAGCTGGGGAGAGACAAGGAATTTTCTGGAAGTTTTTGGAAAGAGTGATGTGAAAGGCAAGCTGCCCTCATGTGCTCCCCCTGAAAGTCCACCCAGCCACTCCTTAGACTGTGGACAGCTCAGAAGCGTGAGCCTCTTCTGGCCATAGCTATAACCCAGAGCCACTCTGAAGACTGCACAGCAGCCCTGCCCTAGCCTTGGGCATGTCCCAAGTCTGCCATACCCCACCCAAGAGTCCATGCTACCACTGGAAACTTCTCCCAAAGGTGAACATTGGTATCACACAGCATCCGTGATATGGATCTAAAATCTTCCACCCAAGGACCAGACCCAGTGGCCAGCCCTGCTCCCTGATGCCAGAGCACCAAGACCCACACACCTTGCTTGTCCCACTGTCTCCACCACCTCAGATCAGCCAGAAAACCAAGCACTGGACAAAGTAGGAGAGTTGAACATCAGGTATATTGGGGAGGGGAGAGATGGAGGCACATTCCTAAGTGCCTCCCGTGAGCAGCAGCCTCTACAATGTGCTCGGGAGGCTCACGAAGAACAGGGGATTCATGGGGCTCCTCCAGCAAAGATCAGCTCCAGGGCCGCCTGGATGTCCCCCCCGGTGGCCTGCAGGGCCCTTAGGCTCAGCTCATCATCCTGGATGCCCATGTCACGCAGCTGCTGCAGCTGGGGCTGCCACTGGCTCTGTGGAAAGACAGGAGCAGGCAGAAGCCATTAGCTGGGATCCTAATGAAAATTAACAAGGTCTATGCTTTCAGGAGAAGGAAAAGTGCAGTCCTACAGCAAAGTCGCTGATGTTAAGTTCCATGAACACGGGGCTTCTAGGAAGACTAAAAGATAGGCGTGAGAGTGAAGAGAACAAATTCAGTTTTATGATTAAAAAAGGAAATTCTTAGCATAAGGATAAAAAGAGAAAGCACATATTACTCAGTGTCTAAATTCCAAAAGACTAAATTACTTTCTTTCTCCTGCTATATGTACACATACACATAAAAATAAATGAGGATAGAGGAATAAAATTTAAAACTAGTTTTGTTTGGTTTTTCTTTTTTTTGTTTTTAGAAACAGGGTCTCACTCTGTTGCCTGAGCTAGGGTGTAATGGCATCATCACAGTTCACGGCATCCTTAAACTCCTGGGCTCAAATAATCCTCCAACCTTGGCCTCCAGAGTAGCTGGGACTACAAGTATGCACCACCACACCTGGCTAATTTTTGTTTTGTTTTTTTAACATGATATGCAGTGAAGTCTAACTCTCACCCACTCCCATCCCTACCCTACATAACCAATTTTA
Organism: Loris lydekkerianus; assembly: GCA_963574355.1. Taxonomy (NCBI): domain Eukaryota; kingdom Metazoa; phylum Chordata; class Mammalia; order Primates; family Lorisidae; genus Loris; species Loris lydekkerianus. The sequence continues at coordinate 4,839 of CAUYPK010051126.1, read as the reverse complement.
TTTTCTGAGGAAATATAAATATACATTCTTACATTTACCCTTTTCTTATACCGCTGTTCTACATCCATTCCTCAAAATTTTTTTTTAACATTATCACTCTATCCTCAGTATCTTTCTGGGCAGGTATATTAAAACACTTTTTAATAATTTACAATATGCCAACCCATGTAAGTCCTATAATGTACTATGACTGGGCTATTTCTTATCTGCCATTACGAGATAATTATTACAAATAATGCTGCTACGACTGACTCTGTACAAATGTCATTTTCTACATCTCTAGGATAAATTCCTAGAAAAGAGATTCCTAGGAATGACATGGGTTCAAGGGCATGTACTTCCTTTTCAGTGAATAGTTCATATCTTTTCCTCATTTTTCTATTGGATTCTAGCATTCCCTGAGTTACAAACATCTGATTTAAGTACAACTCACACTTATAAACAGGTTATTACATTAAGTCCCTGAGTTACAAATATTCAACTTGTACTTATGAATGGGAGCTATTACAGGTAATAGGTAAATGTACCTGTTCCAACTTACACAACTTTTCCATTTAAGAACAAACCTACAGAACCTACCTCATTCATAACCCGGGGACTGGCTGTATTTGTCTTAAATTTCTAAATCTCTACACAACAGGGAGATTTTTGACCTTTATGTGATATGTGTTACAGATTTTTTCCCCCCACTGGATTGTTAACTTTGCTTCTCTTTTTTGTTTGGTTTGCCACATAAAAATTTTCACTTTTACAAACTTAAGATGTGTAACTCTTTTACTTAATGGCTCCCAGATTTTGAGTTTTAGCCATGAAAGGCCTCCTCTACTATGTATGTATAAAAGTTTAAAGAAAGTCATCCACATTTTCTTCTAATGTTTTCATAGCTTCATTAATCTATTTCACGACAGGAGGGAAGTGAGCAACTGACAGAAGACAACACGTCCACACAGGGAACAGGGCAACGCAAAGGGGACAAAATGCAAACTCAGAGAATGCAGAGGATTTTACAAACCCCACACATATGAGCTCAAATTCACTTTACAGGCCAGGTAGAGCCAGCAAAGCTCTCGAGCTGGGGAACAAAGGAAACTAGCATCTAGCTAAGGAATGTGAGAGAACAGAGAAGACAAGTTGTTCACATGTCCTGCTCCCCTCCCTGTCTACAAGGGCCACATAAGGTAGTGAAAACCACTGGAGCTCCTGGATGACCTGTTTTGACCCTGTTTTTATGATTTTGTCTGAGGCGTTATGACCTCAGACAAGTTCCAGGATGGAGGCTCCCCCACAGGCTTACTGAGAGAAGGGAAATAGGCATGGAGCAAACAGCTCATGCCTGACAAAATGCCGCTGACCCCTTAGGTCTCCCACTCAGCTGCTAGGGTGACCTTTCTGCTCCTTAAAGCACCCACGGCTCCCTAACTTGAAGATCAAGTCTAATCCTTCTATGTTGGTATTCAAGACCCCTTGCATATTCTATTCTAGCCTTGTAGTTTTGATCTTCAGTCTAATGCTCTCCCAATTGAGTTATTTCAGCACACTTCTTGTTCTTAAGCCTTGTAGTTTTGATATGCCACACAGACCTCAGAGTTGCCTCTGCCTAGAAATCACCCCCCTCCCCACCTCTCTACCTCTAACGAATTCTTTGACAATCAGCTTAAACACCCTCAAACACCCTTTTGCCTCATCTAGGACCCCATGTGAAGTGACTCAGCTTTCCCCCTTGCTGCTCCCCAGTTCAGTGCCTGCCTGGTGCCCCTCCACAGCAGGGATAAGAACTTGCTTCCCCCTAGCCCCAGTACCTAACCCAGGCCTGGTATGTGCCTGCTCAATGCTAAATAACTAAAACCAAAATGATTATCCAAGGCGGGTGGTCAGGGAAGTTAGGCCACAGTCACTGGAACAGGAGAACACAGGGACCACTGTAAGAGTGTGCCCTTGCTAGAAACACTCCTCACCTGTCACTGCCATGCTCTAGCTGTTCCAAGAGTTAAGCATGCCGAGAACAGAAAAAGGCTTGGCATCCAAAATAATGAGGAAGCCTCACGGAAACCAGGACACAAGACTGACCTGAAGGCTGGGCTGCCCAGAGGCCTGCAGGGCATGCTGTAAGGCTTGGCTGAAGAGATCATTGGTGATGGGTGTCCCTGACTGTACACCAGAGGACATTGGCGAAGTCCCTGAGGAATGGCCCTAGAGAAAAATCAGTGGTCAGTGCCACCCTCAGAGCATCACAATCTCAGAGTAGATATCCATGTTGTTGTATCACCCCACAGTGCTCCTGGGGGTGGCCAACTACTGCCTCCCAACAGGGGCCTGCCATGAGATAACCACACAAAGGTACCTATGTAGGTAGGGAAGATTTTATTCTCTTATGCTTGGAGGGCCCTGACCCTGACCCAGTCTAGGACCCTAGCACTGTGAGAAATGGTTTTGAAAGCTAGAATGATTTATCACCAGACATGCTTTAAAGTCAGTGATGTCTGATCCCTGTCAGGAGTGAGGAAGGGCACATTGTGTGAGAGGACGTTCTTCTAAACTATTAATATGAGGAGAAATCAATCAGGACTGTGCTAAACCCTGGACCTCTGATCCCTTATAGCAAGTGAAGTGGAAGTCACCCAAGCTGCAGTAAGAATCCCCACCAGAGATGCAGGGTTCAGCTCAAGCCAATTCTAGCACCAGGGCTAGCAAAGGCAAAGCTATCCTACTGTTAGGGAGCTTCTCCCTGAGGGACCCAGCTTTGGTCTTCCCAGCCTTCTGTCCATACCTGGGTGCCAGGAGTCGGCGTGTGTGAGCTACTCTCCGGAGTGCTGGCCAGGGCCAGGGCAGTGGCCAGCTCACTCTGGGTTATGGGCCGGGGCCCAGCAGCTCCACTGTACCCAAGAGAGGCTGGGCGGGAGCTGGGTGTGCTGCTAGAGGGCGTGGAACGGGTGCTCTGGAGAAAGGAGGCACAAGGAATCAGAGCAGGGCACTGTGAAATTCTCAAATGAACCCCACCCTGCTTCAGGAACAGTGCTCAGGGAGACTAAGCTCCCAGATTCAGACAGGAATCCAGAAAAAGCAACATCCTGACATGGTCTTGGCTCCCTAAGGGCCTATGACCACCTCCAAGCCTGGGTTTGCCAGGAGCCAAGAGCAGCTCATTCCCACCACCACCTCCCCTAAATGGCAGGCAGGGAGGCCACTTACTGGGTGAAAGTCATCCTCATCATCTGAAAGCCCTTCAAACAGGAAGCCACCTGGAGGAGAGTGAACAGATTTCAGGAGGAAGAACAGAAAGGCACAGGCGCAGCTCCAGAATCTCAGCTCAAGTTACTCTCCAAATTCATATTTTTATCTCTCCCCTTGGAAAATTACAGGACAGATGCACTTCCTGACTCAAACCGAGAGTTCCCAAGGAACGCCCTCTGCAGATACTATACATAGCTGCTGAGTAAAGCAAATCCCTGGGCCATTGCCAGCTCCCAAGGGCCTACTTTACACTCCCCTGGGGCTCACCTGGCATATCCCGGTACGAGCCGGAGGGCATGTTCCGGGAAGACGAGTCAGCCCCTGGCATTGGGGCACTGCCTGCTACCGAGTGTAGAACCAGGATGATGGCATTGACCAGGGCCGGGTGTGCAGGCACCAATCTAGGACAGGGTAGAAAGAGACCCAGGGGTGACTAAGAAGGAAAGAGTATCCTCAGCCACGACAGGAGTTCTGGGTGCCCCTTCACAACAATGGAGCCACCTGTGCCTGCCCTCAAGTTCCTCAGTCTTCAGCATTTTCCCCCAGGAAGCCTAATCCTCCTGTGGATCTGCCCCAAGCAACAGCAGCAAGGCCTTCGGTTCCTAGATCTCCTAGGGATACTTTACCTTCCCCTCAGGCAAGGCATGATAGGGAAGATATAGCCTGGTATGCTTGGGGTTTAACCTCTGGTCCAGTTGTCATCACCCCTACACTAGGCAACCTTAGACAGGGCCCTTCTCTTCTCAGGGTGAGACTATTCTCTGTCTTCACTTAGAAAATAAGAGAACATGTCCCTTCCAGCCCTAACAGTGTATGAATACCTGCCTCTCCTTTCCTCAGCTCCCTAAAATCTACAGAACGAAAGCTAAACTAAGCCTGATAGGCAGAGCCCTCTCCCTTAGAATTCCATTTCCTCCTGACATTCTTCCTATGTCCCTGCCCTTGCCCCTTCTCACCTCCAAACGTTATGAGAAGACAGATCTGGCAATACACTGTAGATAGGCTCCAAGAACAGATTCCAGCCAGGGTGACGATTAGGTTTCTGTTCTGACCATGTGTGGAGAAATAAGGGACTCTCTACTATAACAGTTATACTTACGTATCAAGCATGTTGGGATCAGCAAAGACAGAGAAGAGATCCTTGTCCTGGAGAACCCCTGAAAGAGAACAGGGGTCACCTCAGACAACAGAAATCTTGCCAGATCCAGGAGGGAGAAAATGCTAGGGCTTGGCACCCGTAGCACAGTGGTTACAGCACTAGCCACATACACAGAGGCTGGAGGGTTCAAACCCGGCCGGACCAGCTAAACAACAATGACAACTGCAACAATAAAAAGCCAGGCATTGTGGTGGCCACCTGTAGTCCCAGCTCCTTGCAAAGAGAGAATCTCTTAAGCCTAAGAGTTTGAGGTTGTGAGCTGTGATGCCACGGCACTCTACCAAGGTCAACATAGTAAGACTCTGTCTCAAAAAATAAATAAAAATAAAATCTTCTTAAAAAAAAAAAAAAAAAATAAAAATTTAAAAAAAAAAAAACAAAACAATATGAGAAAAAAATCAAAAACAATATATAAGACCAATTACAAAAAAACACGAACAACAAAGAAC